>JARWCS010352088.1:0-11019 GCA_034783895.1 Geukensia demissa
TCCGTTTTAATCATGCATTCATCACACAGGCTGTTTGAGATGGGTTTCCAAGAACAACTACATGAGATAATTCACAGACTTCCAGAAAACAGACAGACGCTATTGTTTTCTGCCACACTGCCAAAACTACTGGTGGAGTTTGCTAAAGCTGGGTTGCATGACCCAACATTAATCAGACTGGATGTGGAAACAAAGATCAGTGAAAATTTGAAAGTCAGTATATTATATACCTACTCAATGATATGTAAGGTGTTAGTCAGGATCATATTATTTATAAAGACTTGCAAGTCTCAAATAATGTGTGCTTTGTGTATGTAATTACTCCTACAGTAAAATATTTTGAAGAATTTAAATAATTTTTGGGTCAAATGTTATTATACCCCTGCAACCACCTTGCTAATGGCTAGCACACTCGTCTCATGTGTGGGGGGTTTTGGGTTCGATTCCAGGCTGGGCCAAAGACATTAAAATTGGTATTTGCTGCTTCTCTGCTAATCATGTAGCATGGAGATAGAGTATAGACTGGTCGGCCGGCAGTCAGAATAATGTGTCCGGGTAAAGCAGCATGTCTTCCTGTGGTCTGTTGCTTTTGTGAGCTAGCATGTTAAAGATCCGGCTGAGGATGTCGGTCTAGTATAAAGCAGGATTCATTCAACATCATTCATTAATATGCTCTTGTCCTAAATATGCCTGAAATATATGCTGCTGGACGTTAAGCAACATTCACTCAATCAATATTATACCCATGCAAACAAAGTTTGGGGAGTATATAATATAATCACCCTGTCTGTCTTTCCATCTGTCTTTTAACTTGTCAGCACATGGCTTAAATCATTCTAGGTTTTCATTGATTGATTGATTGATTGGTGTTTAACGCCACGTCGGCAGGATATCAGCCATATCGTGGCGAGGTTTTCATTGAAACTTTAAAGGAGAGTTGAACACAATGCATAGATCTTTTTCACTAATGACAGCAAAAATCATCTAGTTAGCTTAGACTTTTTTATATCATTACTAAAACATAATTTTTGTACCTGAGACAGATCTAGATTATCCCCAATGGGTCCAATTTATTTCTTAATGTGCTAGAGGTTGAAAAGTGCTTTCTTTGTGAGTTATACACTGTTTTTTTTTAACAGCATTATTTCTGTTTTCAGATGTCCTACTTTGGTTGTAGAGAAGATGACAAGGCTGCAATATTAATTCATCTATTAAAGAATGTTATCGACCAATCAGAACAGACCGTTGTATTTGCTGCTACTAAACATCACGTAGAATACCTAAATATGGTGTGTTTTACAAATCAGACATTAAGACATAATGTAAACATATAAATTATTTAGCATTTTTACCTTTAGCATGAAAGCAGCAGTTTAACCCCACCACATGTTTCATGTGCCTGTCCCAAATCAGGAATTGTGGTCATAGGTTTGTCTTTGTATTAAATGTTTTTCAACCTGTACATTTTTGATAATATTCAGGTAAGAACAGTAATATATTATGTCTACATGTTTTATTTTTTGGGTGATTTAGAGGTTTTACGAGAAATGGAATTCCCCCCTTGTTGAAAGCCTTGTGGCAACCTCTAGATTTTTGAGTTCCCTCGTTATTACTAGAGAAATGCATGATTTTGCGAAATTTTTACCCATGTAAAGTGTTTCAGTTCTAATATCTATATATAATACACTGGTAAAATTATTGAGAATCTCAGGTTTTTAAAATTGACTTGCTTGACCCACAGACACAAGTTATGAGTTCCAAGTTCCAAATTCAGCAAAATTATTCAGTTTAGTTTTGCACTGGATACAAAACTTTTTAATGCTTACTTGGTACATTGGGTCATTAAATATCATTCATATTTACAAGGTTGAAAAAAAATAAAACAATAAAATTTGATGGTTGTCAATAATCTCCACAGCAAAGTCCTCCTACCTCTGGTGTAAATAGATGACTCTGCCACGGCTGATGGGAGTTTCCTCCCATGGCAGCCAAACAGTGGATTCCTCGTATTGTGACACAATAATTTCTTGATATCAAAATAATTTTTACCTCGAAATTCAGGCAAACAATGGCATACTATGTGTGACGGAGTTGATGTGGTTTAACATAGGACTACCCATCAACCTCTGCCTAGGAGATTGGGTCAGAACAATCTCTCTGGATTGAGGTGGATGAAAATTTAAAAACATAGTTGATGTGTCATTATCTTTATATTTACAGTTATTACAGAAGGCAGGAATTGACTCCACATATATATACAGTTCACTAGACCAGACAGCACGTAAAATAGCCGTGGGGAAGTTTCAGAACCGGAAATCGTCTGTGATGTTAGTGACTGACCTGGCAGCTAGGGGAATTGATATTCCACTGCTAGATAATGTGATAAATTATAACTTCCCTGCCAAGGGAAAACTATTTGTTCATAGAGTTGGTATGTTATACATTACTTAATTATATACAGTTATAGTCTTTTGAGTTTTTATGAACCTAAGAAATTAATATTAACCGAGGCCGTAGGCTGAGGTAAATATAATTCCTTAGGTCCATAAAAACTCATATTGACCGAAACAAAAGATTATAATTGTTTTATTACATAAGTAGTGAAGGTGAAAAAGTCCATATTACTTTAATCAAATCATTATGACATCTTACATAAAGTTATGGAAAGTGAAAATGAAAGCAAGTTAATATGAGTTTTAATCGAACAATATCAGAAATTATAATTTGTCATGTGACAGCTTTTCATCCAATAACAATTCTGAAATAAAATCTTTATGTAATAATGAATTATAGTAATTCACCAGAACTGTGTGGCAAAATCATGTGTTGTAATTGATTTTTTATGATTTTATTGATTGATTGAATATTGGTTACATCATAATGACCTCATGAACATTGCCTACATTGTAAATTCAGCGAAAATTGTCAAAAACAAATTAAGAGCTTCAGAAATAAAATTAGATGTCATCACCATAGAGAACACTCACCATTTAAATCCAGTTTATAAGTCTGGTACAAAAGTACATTTTAAGACCTAAATTGTGAGGGTTCATTTTTGGTGCACATTAATTTTTCCAAAAACCTTTCAGAAATTAACGAAATCTATCCTTTTTGCTGCAAAATTTGATAAAGGGACATATTTATGACGTTACTAAAAAATTATCAGTCCAAAAATTTGCAGTAATTAATTAGTTTTTAATGACATCATGTGTTAAAAGAATTATATATGATAGATTTTTATCATTCAGGAGGCCTTATCATATCTTGACCTTTGTTGATTCTTTAGGTTATTGTTCAAGTATGTTGACTTTCAGAACCATGAAGTTTCACATTTTTAGCTCAAAAAAAGGCCATGTGAGCTTTTGACATCACTTGCCGTCCGGCGTTGTCATCCATACGTCGTCCATACATCATCCGTCCGTCCAAAATTCACATTTTAATCTTCTCCTCTGAATCTGCTTGGCCAATTTTGACCTAACTTTGGTGGAATGGTCCTAGGATGGTCCCCTTTCAGAATTATATCCAGCATCCTAATCGGCCATCCATTAGGCTGCCATTACTAAAAATAGAACAAAAGGGGGTTGGTGTATTAGTTTAACATAGGACCCTATGAGAAATTCACTTAAAAATCTTCTTGTTTGAAACTGCTCAGCCAATTGGAACTTTAGTGAAATGGTCCTTAGATAGTCCTCTACCAAAATTATATCCAGCATCCCCACCAACAAAACAAGATGGCCTCCACAGCGGAACTTAGTTTAACATAGGACCCTATGGGAAATTCACTTAAAAATATTCTTGTCTGAAACTGCTGAGACAATTGGAACCAAACTTTAATGGAATGGTCCTTAGATGGTCTTCTACCAAAATTATATCCGGCATCCCCACCGATCGACCAAGATGGCCGCCACAGCTGAACTTAGTTTAATATGGGACCTTATGGGAAATTCATTTAAAAATATTCTTGTCTGAAACTGCTGAGCCAATTGGAACCAAACTTCAGTAGAATGGTCTTCAGGTGGTCCCCTCTCAGAATTTTATCCGGCATGCCAACTGACAGATAATAACTATGATTTATAAATCTGAATTTACCAAAAAATGTCATATAGCATATAACATAAATGGGACTAGTTTTATCTGCCGGGGCAGGCTGCAGAGTCCGCCAGCTGCTTTTCTAGTTTTGACATTATACATCTCCAGGTGAGCGATCACAGGCTCCTGGGATTCAGTATCAAGATAACACACAAAAAGTTGGTTTTTTGTGTTTATATGTATAACCTTGAAGTGAGATTTGCTTAATTTTGCATATACATGTTTAGTTTGTTTTGGACAATCTAGAGCTCGTTTTAAAACTTTGTTGAATGCCTTGTAACAACCTTTAGTTTCCCCATTATTACGGTCCAGGAGTATGTTCTCCTAGACAGTTACCCTATTATCCTTTTGTTTATATTTTGGTATTTTTTATATAAAAATTTTAGGTTGAAATATTTGATATTCTGTTTTAATATTTTAGGTCGAGTTGCCAGAGCCGGTAGGAGTGGGACAGCTTATTCACTGGTTGCCCAAGATGAGATGCCATTTTTACTTGACCTCTGTGTATTCCTGGGCAGGTCACTGAAAGTAGTTCCTCTTGATAAAAATGTTACAGGTATTAATTAGGTGTACAGTGTTAATATTTGATTTATTGTTTCATTTTTTCAAGGCTTTTTGCTCAGAATGAATTTAAAAAGGTGTTAGAAAATTTTTAATGAAAATTAATTTAATAAACTGCTGTTATTATTTTAATGACATTATTCAAAGAAATGTGGGGGTCACTTGCATTTCAGTCTAAAACAAAGCATGGTTCATTTATCATCAGTAATATGCTCTCATCCTGAATATGCATGAAATATTTGGCACATTCGACCAACCTTTTGGTGTAAGTTAATTACACTCCTAATTATTTCTGACATTTCACTACAATTCATAAATCATATGTTTTAGACGAAGATGGTTACTATGGGAATGTTCCACAAGATGTGATAGATGATATGTCAGAAAAGATGAGAATTTGGCATTCAGAAATTGCAGAGTTGGTAAGAGTTATTTCTCTTGGCACAGAGTTTTAGATTTATTTTCCAATACTAGAGATTGGTCCTTGAACACATACATGCTATATTTTTTTGGACTTTAAGTTTATATAGAGTCTAAGGGCCTGTTCACACTACAAAAGTTAATCCGCATTAACTCAGGTAAATGTGGATTAAGTCACATTGTGTTCACACTAGTTTTAATTTAATCCAGATTAACTTGATCCGAATTAAGTTGATCCAGATTAAACTGTAGTGTGAACGCAAAAAGTGGATTAAATATGATGTCATAATTAGTAACGTTACTTTTGGTCTGTTGATTTTTACGTTGCAAGTTTAATCTGGATTAAGTTAAGCCACAACCCCAACGCCAGTGTGAACGCAACAGGTTACTTGTATACTGGCTTAAGTTGATCCGGATTAAGTTAAACCTAGTGTGAACAAGGCCTAAGTCTAATCTGCATTTTCCCCATATACTATAAATGGGAAAAACATCTATTTTAAAGAAAAACTCTCTTATAGTCTTCACAATTATCAAAATCAAAGTTATTTCAAATTTTGGATTTCACTTGAAGATGCACCTGGCACTGGTAAATTTCATGAAATCTTATATTTCTTCCATGAACACCATTTCTTTTTCACTTGGCCAATTTTATGGAAAAGTCTTGAAACACTTAAATCAAATTTAGTTATACATGAGAATTTCTGTTTATATTATTACTTAAGACTTGAGCAGTCAGACCTGCTATAAAAGTCATATGTTTTCAGCAAAAACCTGTTCTTTTCAGGTCACATTGTATTTCGAACATTATTGTTATATCATTGTATTTTTTCCCTGTTTAAAAGTCACCTCTCTTATAAGGTCAAGTTAGTGACCTTTATTTACAGGTTTACTGCTGAGTAAAATTATTTGAGCAAAATTCTCCTTGTAGCAACATATTAAGGTAGATCAACATTGTTAATCATTGAGTAAATAATTTCAGGAAAGCATGAAGAAAGTTGTTGAAAATGCTCTGAAGAAGTACATCAAGTCTCGCCAAGCACCTGCTTCAGAATCTATAAAAAGATACAAAGAAATGAACCAATCAGCTGTCAGACCGGGGATTCATCCTGTTTTTGGTATGGTGCAGACATGTTTTTTTTTTTGGGGGGGGGGGCTTTTTAGCAGAATCCTGCTTTTTGAAACCAGGATTTTTCCATATTGCATCTTTTATTACACATAGAATTCAGCATCTGTAAACCAATTTCCGTTTTATTTCTATGTGGGCAAATTCATGCCTGATGGTATAGTACAATAAAATTTAAATACTTGTAGTTATAATATGAAGTATTCACTTTTATTATATTCTCAGCTTTCAAAAGCAGACAGTATGTTGTGATCATAATAATTATACCCAGCAAACAAAGTTTGGAGGGTATACAGGAATCACCCTGTCTGTCTGTCTGTCAGCATACCTTTTAAGGGCATCTAATCCTTAACCATCCAATGGATTTCATTGAAACTTGACATGAACATAAGGCACAATATGTAGATATGCTTAAAGGAAGGTAATTCATCTCACCTCATTCCAAGGGCAGATAATTTATTTTGAAAACTGGGATTGTAAGAGACCAAAATAGTCATCATAGTGCAATCCTTGGAAAAATACCAAAATATAAAAGGAAATTAAAAAAAATTGTGTCTGTTGTGGGTAAAATTCTTCAGCACTCTTCGAATATCCTGAAATTAGACTTTATTGATAATGACCGAGTCACAACCTTTATGTCAGATTGACAAATTGACAAAAATTCTTTAAAAAATCAACTAATTTTGCTCCACATTTAAAATGAGAAAGTTGTAAATATATAAAAAGAAGGTCAAAGAGAATTGAAACAAGTACACAATATTTAAAGGATTACTGGTACTATATTGGCAGACAACATGGTGGATGCAAATTAATTGTGGTCCCAAACTGGATAGGGTTTCGGTGTTATCCATTTTGAGTTTTGCACACATTATGTCTTGCTAAGTCTGTCTGTTTGTTCTTATGTTTGTTCAGCTCTAGAAATTACTCTTAGCATGAAGTTCCTATTTCTGGTCACAACTTCTAAACTACTTGGTCAATTACAGTAATAATTTCACATATCTTTATTATATAAAAGCAGTTGTGCACCTACAATTTTATTGTTGCTTCAGCAATATTTGGGGTTAACCTTAGCAAAACATGGACTTCGCTTTTGCTAGACATAGTTGAGTTCAGGTATTTTGAGTGCATTGCTTACAATTATTATAAATCCATCAAAATTTTTAAAGAATCAAAAACTTTTTGATGAAGTGGGGTCATTTTTGCGTATTTTGCTTTTAGAATTTTTTTGTGTGAAAATATGCTTACACGAATATAAATTATTGTATAAGATTACTAGAGGAATGTGTGATTTCACAAAGAGAATCTAAATTCTCATTTTAAGAAAATAATGTCCCAAGAAAATATCAGCATTACTGGCCTTACTGACACTGTATTTATTGTTGTCGTGGTTTTTTACAGGTGATTATGACAGTATGAAGGAAGATGGAAGATTACAATTACTGAATGCACTGAAGGTTTATAAAGCTAATACAGTAAGTTGAAATCAATCAGTCTTCAGTTTCAGTATTTCCTCAACTTTCGCAAAAATAACCAATCAAATTACAGCATTTTCAATATTTGAGGAAAACTAAGGTATCAGAGGAAAATCTCAATTTAAGATGTGTTTATAAAACTAAGCCTGTTTTGTCACTGCTCATCAAGTTTCACATTCCAAAGTAACAGGAAATGAGAATTCAAACAGGCTGTGATTTGAATGAAAGAAAATACAGTTTCATGATTACCAGTTACTATAGACTAGGTTCTGTCAATCATATGGATATTAAAGTTCACATTTGGGATGAAACAATGTGACTGTTTAAACACAAGTGACCTTAAAAGGATTACACATAGAAGTTGTTCCTACTGCTGGATTTGGCTTCCTTTTAATGATTTGTTTGCATTTGAGTACTTCTGTTTCAGTGCGAAGAAATATTTCTGCTTATGGTAATTTTTAACATGCAGATAAAGTAACAAAATGGTTCATTTGCATAAGAATTAGAGCAGTTTTGGCTCAAAAATATGAAGGTTTTTTTAAACTAATTTTTGCAAATATTGTCAAAAGTGAAGAATTATAATTGGGAAAACAGAATATCAATACCTATATTTAGGTATAAGACATGCACTATGATGTCATTATGACTTTCTGAGACTATTAAACAATAATAGTATGGTTGATTTTCAGTTAAATTTAACTGTATTTTCTATCAAAAACAAAAAAGAATATTATAATATATAATATATTTAATTAGTAGGATGTCTAATTCCATCTTATCACAAAATATGAAGCTTTTTTCCTGTGTGAACATTTCCAACTTCAAAATATGCCAAAAAAACTGAGAAATTTCGTCAAAATTGGCATTTTTATGACTACTTTATGCATAAAGTATGCAACTAAAATAAATAGTAATTGTTTTCTGTAAAATGTTTGTTTCTAAATTTAGATACTGTATTCCGCTTATATAGCACCCAGCTTTAAAATTGAAGCACAATGCACGTACGAGAATTAGGAGAATCCGAAATTCTTTCAAATCTGGTTTGAAATATTTTTGTTTCTGTAGTTTAGAATCGTCCAAAATGAATCATTCAAATTTCCCTCCCCTATATTAAATTTTCCTCGAAAAAATTGCCATTTTCTCAAAGAATTTTCTGTTTTTGGATCTACCAATAGCGGGAGTTCGTGGGGCACTTAATACGAAGAATATGGTAATGTGTCTGCCATTGTTGATGTCATTTGTTTTACAGACAATATTTGAAGTTAATGCAACCTCCAAAACTAAAGCTTTTGATGTGATGAAGAAAAAACGGGGCTATCATCAAGGTGTGATTCAGAGAAAGTTTGACAGAATGGAAGGGGAGATAACTAGTCCAGTAGAGGGTGATCGTGTTAATAAACAGGATAATGCTGATGAAGATGATTTGAAGGTAAATATTTAATATTGTTACACCTTAGAAGGGGAAATAACTAGTATTGTAGAGGGCAGTCATGTTATTTAACAGGGTAATGTTGATGAAGATGGTTTGAAGGTAAATATTTAATATTGTTACCTCTTAGAAGGGTAGATAACCAGTCCAGTAGAGGGCAGTCATGTTTTATAAACATGTTGCTGGTGATGAAAAATATTTGCAAGTAAATGTTTGTATTGTAACACCTTAGAAGGGGAGATAACTAGTCTAGTAGAGGTCAACAAACAGATTACTTCTGATGAAGTATATCATATCTCAGAATGTATTGTCTATTAAAAAAGAGAAAAATGTGGTAGCCCTTATAGTTTCTAGACCCAAAAACTGCCTTAAAATCATCAACTGTTAATGAATTTTGACAAATTTGATCAAATATGGATATTTTACTGACCGTTAATAACCAGTTACATGCTTGAATTGTGAAAAAATTCTTATGATAAGCCTTACTGCAATGTTCTTGCTTCAACGTTTGAACTTAAAAATTTAAGAAATACATGTTGTGAGGAGGTTTTTAATTTTCACAAAAAAATGGGGCCAAAAAAGGCCCTTACCCCACATGCTCCTTTCATCATTTCAGACCAAATATAACAAAATAGGAGATGTGGCATAATTGTCCATGAGACAGCCACCCACCAAATGACAGTTGAAAGTAAACTTCTACAGGTCCCATTATGGCCTTCAATAACGAGTCCATACCAAACCGGAAGCTGTAATGTCTGGTTTACAATGAAAATTACAGATAGATTGTGGCTGGATATCTTTAAAATTTTGTAGCTGTCATAAATTTAGTAGTGTGAATATATCATTTGGTTTACAGGACACCTTTAATGTGATGATTGGTAAAAAGAGGTCTCAGTCAGGCTCCACAGTATACCCCTCTAAAAAAGCTAAGCTGGAGATCCGTGATGAGGATAATTATCTTCACTACAGACCGTCTGACTTTGCTTCAGAGAGCAGGTATAGTTTTATATTATTTATCAAATGTTCAAAGAATTTACATCAGAAGATCTCTGCAAAATACTGTGGTTTTATATTAATATAAAATAGAAGATTGTCAATAAGACAGAATTTGGTGGCCTTCATATGATTTCAAATTAGATACAGCAAATAGATTTTGAATTTTACATAGAATGTAAGCCTTACAAAAGTATTGCATCAGAACTTACATTTTTAGTAGTCATAATTGGTCATTAATTGTGACTGTCAAATTTTATTCTTGTGGGGCCTTTACAGCTTGCTGATGGCCTTAAAGTAACCTGTAGATATAACTTATTTGTAATTTGGATATTAACGGATGGGCCGTCAGGTTAGAACAATAGATTTATTGCTTGTCAAAAGTAATAAAATAGATATGTCTACCTAAAAACAACCTTAAAATCAATTTTATTCAGATTTAAAGTGTGCAATAAGACTATGAACATCTGCAATTCTTGTTTCACATTGGAAAAGCGTTCAAGGGATATCTTGTTTTTTCTAAGACATTTTTCAGAAGAAAATGTCCAAAATGTTTCCTGGAATTTCTTTTTTACCAGTTTTTTATAAAAATTAAAGGTTTTGAATTACAAATTGTTAACTCAGTTTGCAACAGTAAAATCCACAATTTACATTCTTAAAACTCGGATACATTACAGTTTTCTCCTAAATGGTAGTTTATTGAATATAGGAATTGTTGAAATAAAAGGTCCTTGCAAGGCCTACAGCTTGTGATGAGCTCTAGATTGCTCCTTGAACTAGTTTTTATACGACCGCAAAAAATTGCTGTCGTATTATGGTATGGCGCTGTCGTTGGCGGCAGCATTGTCGTCGGCATTGGCGTCTGTAGACAGGTTGGTTTCCGCACGATAACTTTTGTTCTAGTTTACCAATCCTTTTAATATTTTAGGACA
>JARWCS010352099.1:0-11019 GCA_034783895.1 Geukensia demissa
AAGACCATTTACAGATTTTGGCAAATTGAGTATTTGAAAAAGGGAGATAATTATTTTTCCATATTAAAAAAAAACATCCAAAAATCACCATTTCAGATTGACAGGGATCTGGTGTGTTTTATAACATTTTTATGTTTTAGCTTGTCCTAATTCACATTGTTCATTATATTATTATATATTTTAAATGTTATCAGAAATCTATTATAGTTGAAGATTGTCAGGGAACAAGGTTGAAAGTGATGTATGTAATTTAGCATATTTATAACTACCTTTGCTGCCATGCTGGGGTAGATATTTTGTCAGGTGAGCGATACAGGCTCCTGGGAGCCTCTGGTTTATGTTTAAATGTCACTATTTTTGCACGGTGTACTTATTTGGCCGATATGTGTTATATCTGAAAACCATTGCATTATATTTTGCGTACTTTTAGTGGTTGCTGTAGGGTGTAGACATGTTTTCATTATTGAAGGACTTAGGGCAACCGGTAGAATTTTAACTTTACACTTTTAGATGGCTTTCTCATGGACAATCATACCACATCTCTTTCTTCTAGATAAAATAGTCAAAAGTCTTAAAATACATTTCTTTTTCCTTTAATAAATACACCAAGTACCCTTGTAAATACAATGAAGCTTTTTCAACTATTGTCATTTATTTTTCAGGATGCAATACCATTGGAGCATCTGATGTTATTTTTACAGTGGATGAATCTGGAAGTGTTGGTGGATATTATTTCTCTCTCACAATGCAATCACTGGCACGAACGGTTGATAAACTGGCGATCAGAGATGATTTTATTCGTGTTGGATTGTCCCTGTTTTCAAGTAACACTCGTACCAGATTTGACCTTAATTTCAGCTACAATAAAGCAACGATAAAACAAACAATATTGGCTACAACATTTTATAGTGGTGGCACAAATATCGGTGGAGCTCTCCGATATTGCTGCGAGCAAATGTTTGTGAGTTCCAAAGGCGATCGACCTGAAGGCCAGAATGTTCTTGTACTCTTAACAGATGGTCAATCGGGGGAAAGTAAAACAACTGCATTGGCGATTTGCAGAAGCAAAAATGTGACAATTATAGGGGTTGGTATCGGAAGTGGTGTCAATGAACAACAACTCCGCTTAATTGTAACTAAGCCGGAATATTACCTCAGTACTAGTTATACAGTCTTAGAAACGACCCTGCCAGCTCTAGTAACGCAATCAGTAGATTGTAGTACCTGTAAGTATTCCACATTCATAGATTATCATGTCTTCCTAGTGACTTTATTAAGAAATTATTATCAAAGTGATGAAACGACAATGTTTTTTTGGCATTTCCTTGGTCAAAGTTAAGCTACAAACGCTTGTTCTTAAGGGACACATTAATGCAGTTGCTTTAAAAATTTTCTTGAACCAGGTAAATTTCTTTTGTTGATGTCTTTCAACATTTATAACTTTAATGGTTTATCAAAGTAAAGTATCGAGAGACACAAGTTGAGGAAGAATTATTTCTAGCACTTGTCCAAATGTCAAAAATCTGCATTTTAAAATAATTTGTTGTATCTGAATTTTTTAAAGTTTTCATTGTAATTTTTAATACATTGTCTATAACAGTATTTTTTTCTTTACTATTCGTTTTTTCTTTGTATCAGCCTTCACATAAGGGTATGTCATAAGGTTTAACAGTTTACGTGCAACGACAGTTCATTTTTGTAAAATGTTACGGTTTAACAAAAGCCTCTACCAATGTGCTGTTTCTTTTTTCTTCGGCACTGCCATTTTGGTTTGGCATTGGTAACACAAAAGTGTCACTTCGGGACTGAAATAGGAAGGATAACAGGTTAATCTTCACATGAATTTTAATATCTTTTTAATCCTCGTTTTTTTGGGGGGGTAGGGTGGTCAAGTTAGAGATTTTAGCAAAGAGTGGTATTCCACCCTTGTTGATCGTCTTATAGAGACCTTAAGATTTGTAAATTATCCTCTTTTTTCTTGTGGTTGGAGTGCAGTCTCTCGTTCATTCTACCTTATCTTTTTTATTTTCATACCATGATATTTGCTAGCATTTATCTGTTTCTACATCCTAACACCATTTTTCTTAATGCTACAATTATATCAAAACGTATAACTTTCAGATTTTTTCTAAACCTACTTCTTTGTTCTCTTTTTTAAACAATATGCAGCTGATTAAAAATATGTTGACCAATATTATGATCTGTTTGTTTCTTCAGTTTAGTTTTTTGTTTTTTGTTTTTGTATACCTGTTCAATGATATTTTTAACTCAAGTATAATATTTCAAGTTTGTGATACTATTCTTATTATTTACTTTCACTAAAGGCAATGATTTTACGTCTTCTATCCTATCGTGTTCGCATTCGAATAAAGAGACATGTTTCTTCATGAAACCCTTTTGTTTTCTTACATTTTTAAGTACTTGATTTCGAATGCTGAAAGCTATTGTGAATGTCCTTCCAGATTTTACAAGCGTTTGTCGGTTTGTTTGGATATGGGCATTTTGTTTGTACAATGTATTGCTTTGACCTTCATATGTCTTGGTTCTATTGCAACTGATGAGTAGTTTTTTTTAAATATGTATATAGCATATCTAAATTCACCATATATATATATATTCAACATTAGTTAACTTTTATTTTGAAGCCACCGGTGAATGCCTCTGCTGGTAGACCAAATGTCCTCGATGGCAATCACAACCCATTTTCAGACTTGCCTTGAATTTTACCACATATTTTTGAACAGAAAATTCCATTAATACTTAAAATATTCCTTGTTTTTTCACATGGTAGATGTTCTTCCCACTGTATTTGGCTGCTTATGTCCGTTTGTCGGGATATTAGTTCTTCATTAACAATTTATGTATTTCGACTGTATATGCTACCGATGAGAAATCAACATTTACCATATACATTCAACATTGGTAAACTTCTATTTGTTTATTTTTCTGTTGTGCTTTAAACATAATTGAATAAGTATCCTCTCATCTACACCAGCAGTAGAATCAATACTTAAAAACTTAAAAAAGGTCGAACAGTACTCATTTCAAGAAAGTCTTAATTGGAAGCCAAATCCAGTAGAAGGAGGACTACCATGTGTAATACAAGAAATGAAGCCGTCTGTTATATCAAGGGTATAAAATTCAAATAAATAATGCAAACGTATGTAACAATATTTGATGAATTTGATGTCATGTGTTGAAAACACAACAAATGAAATATAACGAATGTCCTACATCAGGTTTCTAGGTAAACATGTACTTTCAATACACTTGGTCGAATTCTTTGCTGTGAACCAGAGATCCCCGAGATTAATCATCAACCCAGTTGTCAGATTTGTAATATGAAAGGCCTCGAAACATATTGTACCGATTAGTTATCCCTTCCGCTGGTTAAAGCTTTTATTTCGATTTATTTGGATTTAAGGACTTCTTTTACATTGTTTGGATCTAGGACATCCTATGGTGTGGTTCCAATGCTACCGATGAAAAGTTATTCTTTGAAATGTACAAATAGCATATCAAAATTCGCCATATGTATTATTCAACATTGGTAACTTTGTAGTTTGTTAACAGTCTTATGTAGATCCACTATATTAACTGATATATAATGACAAAATCTTATTATAGTTGACCAATCATGTTCGCATGTACAACCGTGCTATCCTGGAAGATGTTCTGGGAGTCAGAATAATTGTTCTTGCTCAGATGGTTTCTCTGGAGAATCATGCCTAATTTGTAAGTATAATATGTATAAGTATTATAACACAAAATGACAGGAAAAAATTGTAACATGAACTCCAATTTTTCAGATGTTATTTTACAGCAAAATAGTATAAGAGGAGACGAAAGGTCCAGAGAAAATTGCATAAGCCAACAGACATGGCAATCGCGAACAAAACCCAACATGAAACATGGTGTACATATAAAACTAATAACAAACATACAACTAAGAACTTTGTGGACCGCACCATAAAAATCATGAACACAAATGGTCTGGAAAGGTAGGCAGTTCCTGTCTCTTTAAAGATACCCGCAACACTGTCCATTTTTAAATCTTGAATTAGCCATTCCAGGGTGGGGGTGGGGGTAATGATATCACCACTCCCAAGAAGAGAACTTTTTTTAAAATCATGAAAAGTGCATGCTTGTTTAACGCTAATGTAACAGAACTATTTAACATTGGTAATTTGGTATTTTGTAAAGATTTTCAACGGGGAGAAAATGTTCAGAAACAATATAAGATCTAGTTGATCTAGTTGAACCCTAAAAAGGTCCAAGACGTAAATGATTTAAGAAAAGAAGAAATAACGAACTCGAATGAAGTACCTTTAGAGCTTGTCAGAGACATTAGACAAAATCTTAACGAGTGGTATGCATTCAGCATATTCGGCACTATAACCTGTTGTTATATTGATCTTTTTATATTGGCCGTTACTTTTTGCCGAAGCCAAAGGGGTCCGCACAGTTGGTGCTTAATTTCTCAAAAGTCACTGTTATCAAATACATACTTGTAATAGGTAAAGTGTTCTGTCCGGCAAAACAAAATTTCTAGATAATTTAATTCGTTTATTATTTCTAGATCTGAACTTTTAGTAAAAATTATAACTTTTTAAGTAGTCTCAGTTCTCGCTAAAAGTATTCAAGGTAATTTAAATTCTATCTAAGGTCTCAACCATAGGTACTTCATCTTCAGCATACAGGAGTATGAAAAGTTTAAGGCATTCTTCAAGGCAATCTGAAATAGTATCGAGACCATTTATATTTGATTTTTTCTAAAAAAATATTATAAATCATTTAGAAATAGAACAAACAAAAATTAGGAAAATATTTCTTTTTGTCTTTCTCTAATGCCACACGGGAAATAGTCGGATTTGTCATGATCATACGATACAAAAGATTTAATATTTGTATACATATTGCTGATAACGTTATTCATTTTACCAGCATCTTTGCATTCGACTAGTATATGACTCAGATTAACAATAAATTTTAGTTAAATATTTGTTTAAATATTTCTATACGGTGATCAAAATGAACGAAAGAAAGCTTAATTGTATAATTTCCTTTATTTGTATGAAGTTGAAGAGAAAACAAAGTTTGAGCAATATTTTGATTCCAAGTTATACAATATAGATTTTCTTTCAATTAATAACTCTTAAAATTGTTGCTATGTTTGCCGCATCTATCCCATTAAACTGGAATCAAAGATACTACAGACCATATCATCCCGGAAAGTACACCCATATCGTACCCCTAGATAGTCACGTGCTTCCAATGTAAATTATATTTCATATCGTTTCAGAAACTTTTTGTGTCCATTTATATTCAAAACGGATACATGGGCATTAAAATATGTTTTAGCTATTTTATAAAGGTCGGGAATTTTGGAATGATCACAAAATATGACGACCTAGAAAATAACCTCATTGCGGACGTGAGAGAAAGCACCATATTTTCTCTGCTTTGTAGAAGAAATCTTGTGCTTTAGTAAATATAGGCATTGGATGAATTATGTGGAAAAAGGTTTGAAATTTTATTTGGTAGCATAAAATAGTAGAAAATATTTAAATAATAACTGACAATGAGTTCAAATTTCGAAGCTGAAATTGAGTTACATTGACCCAATGAAAAATGCATGAAACCACCTTATGCATTAAGAGAGAAAATAAAAAATTTTCTTTTTTTTCACACGTTAATTATTCCAAAATGTCACAGCTTTGTTGCCATAAAAACTCAGGTTATTATCCTTATTAGTAATGATACCACATTGTCAAAACCACATATTTACGCCGAACTCGGGAAGCACAACGTTGATATTGGAAAAAACAGGAATGCGTCAATACAACTTGAGCCCAAAAAAGGTTGTATATCCAATGTATTATGTTTGTCTAAGTCTATTGACAATTGGTTCACATCTAGTGTTTTATAAAACATAAATCAAGTCATATGGAGATTGACACACATGATAATGTTGACATGAATATTTTCCAAGATATTTCATTGGCATTTTACATATTGAGAGAAAGAGAAAATTCTAGTAAAATTGTTTCAAATGTATGGTAAAAAAAATGATATGGGCTTTTTCATTAGCTAAAGCTCTCGGGTCGATATGGGTGTCTCGGGTTGATATGGGATATGGTACATATAATATTCTAAATTTATCATATTTATTATCGTTTCGGTATTTTGACCGTCATTTAACATGTTTACAGTGAACACTTGTAATTCTGTTTATGTTTGTCAAAAGGAGAGGATCTCCACAATATTGAAGTCATCCATTTTGCTTCAAGAATAAAACCTTTAGCAGTATTTTCTTCAAATGTAGTGCCGTATCGTTAACGTTTAAATTTTGTTCATGTTGGTGTGTAGCAAAATAAAATTAATATACCTTAAAAGTAAATCAGTTTGTTTGTTGTAATTATATTGTTTCTCTAATTGTTATGCGGTTTTTTTCACAACATTCGACCGTTTGTGATAAGTGATAACTAAACGCGTGCAATTATTATCAACGCGACCTGGAATTAAGCGAACTTTGATAAACGACATCACTATTCAGCTAGGGTATTTTTTTGACAATATTTTAACTGAAAAGGGCAAAATTAGTCCTTTGATGAATTAGAAAAACACAATCTAAACTGTTTAATAATTTATTAGTTTAACCTTCTAATTTCTCACCAAGGTTCGACATTGAATGTTCAACTAACTCGATTGTAAAAAATACGATTATCAATGACGAAAAATGTATGATTCTCTATTTAATATATGCTTAATGTTAAGTTATTTTCGTTATTAAACTTTGTATGTAGATATATCTCTTGATTATTATTATTGCTCATTTTTCAGTTAAATCTTAAACTATTGTTATATTTGTAAACGAGTAACATTACTCCTTCGGTTCGTGCGAATCCAAATGGCGATACACCTACAAAAATATTCGTAGTTTCAATGAAAATATATTCCAAACTTTAAATAATAAAATGATATTTCTTCTTACATCTGCATGTTATTCTGCATGTATGAAAAATAAAATACACTGGAAAAGTGAGAAAACTCTTAAACTTGTGAAAATTTAGTGTTAATGCGCATTGAAAGCAAAATTTGGAAAATTATTATCGTGATTATGAAGCATATTTCTACGCATTTAAGTCAAGAAGTACTATAAAGCAAATGCTTTGTGTGAGTTTTTTTTTTTTTTGTCCGCACTACAGACCCGTTTGATTCTTATCTGAAATTTAATTTGATAATTCCATCAATTTGATTTCATTGTTTCTTTGTTCAGTATGTTCGCAGTACGATAAGGCTTGAATACTTTCGACGTTAGTGTCATATAACAATTCAATCAATTATATAATTTTTATTTTAGTAATCAGCAATAACTTCAAGCCAGTCATAGAAAAAAGTAACGCATCCTTCATTCAGTTTAGCTATGAGAGGAATCTGGAAGAATACCGTTACCTTGCAGACGCTACTGGCAAAACCGAAACTGATATCAAATGGACAAACCAGGAGAAATTTAATATACTACAATTTAATATGGAGGCGTCCTTGAATGTAAATTACACCTTTGCCGGAATACCACCCATACCTTATTATATTGGGGAATTTCAACTTGGAATCGTAGATGCTCGTGTTGGAGTATTGCACGAGAAGCTAACTTCAAGTATACTCTTTTTTATATAAAAATATCATATCTTTCAATTGGTCGCACATATATTTCAAGTAAATGAAATAACAAAATATATTTACAGTCGGTTTTTCTGCATGATGTCCCAAACATAAATATAATAGAAAATTAGACCGTCATACATGTTTATAAAGAGGAGAAATAAGTGGTTTTAATCAGAAAACTTGCAATCAAGACTTTAATAAACAATTATATTTGTATACAAATAGAAGAAAAGATGAAACCATGTTGTTTTAATGCCTGCATATTAAGGAGAATGTAGTACTTAAAATTCCACAAAAAGACATGACTGATCGTTTAAAAAATGAAGTAAATTGATATTTTTATGGAATTCGAAAACACCAAAGGGCAGACAGAAATAGTTTAGTCGGTAGACAGAAAAGGCTATGACCAACAAAATAAAACGAAAGGCAAATATAGAACTCACATCACTACACTGAAAACTAAACTGGAGGAACATGAACCCTAAAAAACTAGGATGAATTCGGGTGCTCCGGAAGGTTATTTCAAACTTGGTTCTAAAAACCATAATGGCCATTCCATGCATTGTTCTTTCAAGATTAAGTAGGAGATACTTATCGATATTTATATCACATACCATTATTTAGAGTTTTCATGTTACAGATGGCAGAGTTGTAGTGACCAATAAAACGCATACCTGCACAGAAACTACAAACAATAACGTAATTGCAAATCGTCTCATGAAATGCAATGGCAACGACACCAACATTATACAGTTTGATTCCGGCGACAGGTATTTAATTAGCATCTTAAATATAGTTCAAACATATTTTTATCTTCCCACTGTAGTGAATACAAATCCGATCCTATACCGGTTATGACTAATATCGATTGTGACAATAAACACCGGCTTTGTCTACTGAGTGACACGACGGGTGCCGCTAGTGGAGCAGAAGTTGCTTACCCTTCCGGAGCATCTGAACTCTGCCTGATTTTTGTAGAGTTCTTGTTACTCCAGCTTTAGTTTTCAGTGTAGTGTTGTGTGACCTATGTTTGTCTTTCGTTTCATTGTGTTGGTCATGATCTTGTCTGTCTTCCGACTTAACGATTTTTGTCTTCCCCTTTGGTATCTTTGAATTCCTTTTTGATCATTTGATCTATTGAATTTTATTTTAAATGCTTTTTGGAGGATAGTTGTCTCAAGGACAATCATATTTGTACCACATCTCATATTTTAATATTCAACAGCAGACCAATAGAGCACAAGTCCTGAAAATATAGCACCTGTATACCTGTATACATATATATGTTAATATTGTGAAACCTGTAGAGTTAAAACATAAATTAAACCCACAGATAGACTGTTATAATGGCTTATAGAATAAGGAATAATTATTTGGATTTTCACTCAAACTTTCTAAAGCACTGCAATATGGAAGTCACGAAAAGTATCGCACTGAGTAGTTGTCCCTGCCGTCGGATTTGGTTTTCCATTTTGATTTGTTCGGATTTGGGTTCTTCTTTTTGCTATATTTGAATTTTTAATTTCCTATGTTTTGGTACTAATGCTACCGATGAGAGGTCACTCGTTGAAATGTACATAAAGCATACAATTCTCCATGATTATTCAACATTGGTAATTTTGTAATTTGAAAACCACAAAAAACAGACAAAAATCATATTAAATTTTCCATTTCGATATTTCAGCGAAATATTCTAACACGTATTGAATTTTAAAACAATTAACTTGCTTTAAATAATACCAAAATTGCCAAAAATTGAGTCTAGTTGTTAAGGAGAAAATAAATTCTAGTTGTGAGAAAAGAAGTAGGGCCAATTTCTCCGGTACACTTATTTCTTTTTTAAATTTTTGTGAAAATTAGCAAATGATCAGCCTATTTAACCATTTATAGGTTTTAAAATTTAAAAATTCTCAGAGGTTATAGCTTATCTAAATATACACAACACTGTTGTGTTTAATTGTTATTTGTGGAAGAATTCAACAAGAAGAAAATAAAGATTCTCTAATTGTATCCAATGGATAAAAAAAATTCTCAACTCAAGATCGTTTAATATAAAAATTGTAATAGCAAGACTTTTCGAGCTGATTTTAATTCTAAAATTTAACGATCGAAAGTTGGAAAATATTGTAATTCACAACTAAATGTTTAGAGAATCTTTTCCCCTAATGATTCAATGGCGAATACCGATGAAAACATTCCGAATAGATTTGGCGGGAAAAACTGAACACAATTAAACTAACGCATGCATATCAAAAAATTCTCCAACATGTCGGGAAAGGTAAAATGAACGTGAAATTAGAGTGACAAACTTTTATTAAACGTTTATACATTTAGAGGGCCTTTCTTCTTTATTGTTCTAGAGATGATAATTGGACCTAGATATAATTTATTAGAATATATATATAAGTTATATTAAGAACGCTTACACTAAATATGTATATATAAAGGAGTAGGTATGTTAAGACCCATATTTGGCCTAAATTTTAGATTTTATGACACATAAATTAATTTTTGTCAAAATGCTGTTTAATAATCGTCTTTTAATAATCCATTACTTTTTTTGTATACTTGTCGTCATTTCGACAAAACAAAAGAGTATATTTGACTGATTCAACAAGAATATTACATTTTTTGTAAAAATACTGAATTTTTGGAGGTGTTTTGTTCAAAATAGATATGATCGCACCACAACATCACGAAGATTTTCTAACCAAACATGTGTACTTGATAGAAATTGTCCAAAGTTTGGTTGTGGTGTTTTTGTGTGATCTATATTGAAATCGACAAAAAATATTATCAAATATTGCATTAAATTCATTAGTTTCTTAGGTTTTTTCACATTTAAAGCATTTTCTATGTGTTATGTGACCATTGTAGAACTATACTCTATGTCAGGCTTTTCTGGAGTGTGATTTTTGAGCTTTATAAAATTATTTGTGCGTTTCTACCTTTGTATTTATATTCAATCAAAAGAAAGAATTATCCCACAGTAAACGGTTTATGTTAAGCGCTATTAAATTAAGTTTTACATTCTATTATCTGCCCCTGAAATTCTCTACGGATATTTAACATTGAGGGCCGACCATCTTTTGGGCGGGAACACTAAAGTTTGACCTGGATAAAGTGATTTTAAAAAATCTGCTCATTTCTTTTGTTCGGAGATTCTCCTGCAATTCATATAAGAAGAATTGCTTTTAAATTTCCATACGAGTGCACCCCAAGCCATTTTTGCATGTTATCTAATTCTAGTTTAATTACTTAATTATTACCCAGTGTTGACAATGTGTACTCCCGGTCTCGTGCTAGCGCGTGCAAAGAGGCACTTCCGGCAAACAAATGGCTGACTTTACA
>JARWCS010352109.1:0-11018 GCA_034783895.1 Geukensia demissa
ATTTTGACTTTGCTGTCGATAAAGCTTGTTTGCAGACTATTTTTGCACGTAACGAAAGCGAAAGTGACGTCATTGCATGAAATTATCACGAGAGATTGCCAGCCAAAAAAAATATACCGACTTTTTAATATTACCGATTTTAAAATACTAGAGGATATCCTCCAAAAAAAAAAATTTAATTATGAACAGTCTCGATATAATACAAACCTTTAATTAGATTTGTGTTCTTTCCTTTTAAATTCAGAATTTCACAAATTTTATATCGTAAAAGCAAAACATATTTTGTCGAAAAGATTTAAACACAAGTTTTGCTGAAATTATGAAGAATTAACACGATTTTTAAAAAAATTGCATAATTGTTCTTCGAGGACAAAAGTATGCTTAACAGCATTTCAATAATGACCAGTCACGAAGAGAAGTGAAAGAAAGTTTAAGACACAGACAAAAGGGGAAAATCGACAGATACTGCAAACTCGAAAACACGCACATGACGGAACAAGACATATAAAAGTAAAAATAAAAAGCTATGAATAATGCGGACCTCAACCAAAAAACCAGGGGTTAAAACAGGTGATCCAGAAGAGTAAGTAGTTTCTGCCTCTTTAAAAACAACCACCACATTGTCCATTTAGTAAACAGGTATAAGTAATTTCAGGTTAATGACAAAGGTTTCCGGCGATCGCCTCCTCCAGGGCGAGTAAGCGAAAAGCCTGTATTTGGTTAACTGATCAACTTCATAAGCAAAGGTCCGTCGTCATGTGTGAAACATATATTCCAAAAAGTAAAACAATCAATTAACAGGCCATTGGCAGTTTGAAAAATTATAAAAATAAAGGATATGAAATTAATGCCCAAAAGAGTGCAATCCATTTCTTATTTAAACTTTTAACAATTTATCTACGTACAAATTGCTTCAATAATTTAATTAGTACAAACTTCAGATAAAGGTTAAGGATGTTTGCCTTCCCGTTTAAAAAATTGAAGAGTTTCCGTAAGGCTGTAAAAACTTTTCTCGTCTATAATATTTAAAGAAGCAGAACAAAATATAATAAGGGCTCGTTTTGAGATACTGATATTTTGGTTTGAAGTCGGACCTTAAAACGGTAGTTTTACTTGATACTCCAGTTGTTTTTACTATTTAAATTATAAAGAAAATTAATTACATGAACAATTCTTAAATGACATTTACAAAAGTTATCAAAATAAAGATCACTGGTAAAATAGTAATCCTTTGAATTTGATAAATCACTCTAGTTTTTTCCTCGATATCAGTACGTTCTTCCATATAGATGTATATGTATTCTGTAGTCTTTCTTTTAATCATGTAAAAAAAGAGACTAGCACCAAATACATTCGCCATAACGTCTACTTCTTTTGATGCTGAAAAAAAGAGAATAGGATAAGCAGTATTTCAAGTCAGTACAAAAGTGCAAAGAGGTGTTATAATTTTTAAGTCTAGATCTTAACAAAGGTTTGTTTAGCTGTATGTGATATGTGACTAATCAGGATCCTAAAAACATAGCAAACAGTACAAATATAAGGGAAACATTAAATAAATGAATAAGGACCAACCAAAATGATGGCAGCGTCTGAAAATACTGCTGAAAATGTCATCCGACATTGCATTGCTATAAATTAGAAAGAAAGAAAAGGTAGGGTGTAAATATTCATTAAACAAAAGTCTCAGCGCTTTAATTGCGACGGCGTCGATGGTCAACATGGTTATGAGACAAGAATTCTAGACACGTTTTTAAAGATTATATAAATTTCAAATTTGTTAAACCGTTTCATGTGTCGTTATTTGACAATACTGATATTGCTACAAAGTTTACAATATTTATTGTGAAATTCCAGACTATTCCCTGATCGATGATCCATTTTTATTCTAAAATGTGAATAAACAAACGAAATAATAACACAAAAAATGATTGCAATGTCTTCAATATCGCTCATTAAAAAACTGCATACTGAAAATGTCATCCAACATTGCATTGCTATACATTAAAAAGAAATAAAATGTATGGTGTAAATATGCATGAAACAAAAGATTCAGCTCTTTGATTGTGTCGGCATCGATTGTCAACTTCGCTATAAGTCATGAAAGCGGCTTAAAAAATTTAAAATTCATAACCTTTAAAAACTTGTCTTGAACTATTGTCTCATAACTAAGTTGACCTTCGAAGCCGCTGAGTCTTTTGTATCATGAATATTTACACGATACCTTTTCTTTCTTTTCAATGTATAGCAATGCAATGTTGAATGACATTTTCAGTATGCAGTTATAGGAATGAGCGATATTGAAGACGTTGCGGCCATTATTTTGGTTGGTCCTTATTTCATTTATTTAATTGTACTGTTTGCTATGCCCAGTAGTCAGACCTGTCTGACATGAAATTTATCTAACAATGTTTTACAGAAATTTGCTGTAATTGGTAAAATTCTGAAACACTGAAAATACGGAAAGGCCTTGAAAAGGAACGCATTTAGTAGTGGTCCCTGCCGTCGGATTTGGTTTCCCCTTTCGATTTGTTTGGATTTGACTGCTTCTTTGCTATATTTTAATTGTTGATTTCCAATGTTTCGCTTCTAATGCTACTGATGAGAGGTTAATCCTTGAAATGTACATACAACATACCTAAATATTCCATATTTCTGAAACGTTGGTAATTTTGCATTTTCGAAACCACTGGGTCGATACCTTTGCTGGTGGAACATTGGTCCCCGAGGGTATTCACCAGCCCAGTTGTCAGACCTTCTCCGACATGAAATTTATCTTACAATATTTTACAGAAATTTGCTGCATTTGCTAAAATTCTGAAACACTGAAAAGACGGAAAGGCCTTGGAAAGTAACACACTTAGTAGTGGTCCCTGCCGTCGGATTTGGCTTTTCATTTCTATTTGTTTGGATTTGGGTGCTTCTTTCGCTATATTTGAATCTTTGACTTCCTATGTTTTGCTTCTAATGCTATTGATGAGAGGTTACTCCCTGAAATGTACATATAGCATACCTTAATTGTTCATATTTCTTTAAACATTGGTTATTTTGTATTTTGTTAAATTTTTTTAAAAAATCACCATAAACAGAATAACACGAAAAAGTATGTTTACAGTAAAAGTTGTACTTATATCACTGCTCTCTACTAGCTTGTCCTGTGGATTAAAATACAAATGCTCTGTGATCTAAACATTGTAAAAGATTTACTTAAATCCAAAGAAATCGGAATAAAAAGCCAAACAAAGCAGTAAGGACACTTTCTAGGTGTCCAATGCGTTTCGAGGTCTATCCGAATTCCAATGGTTTAGAATATTTGCTTTGTGCAATACTTATTTTGCTATTTCCTATCAGATCAAGTTGTCATGTTAGGACCAGTATTTGTGTGCTTTATTGTTGTTTATAAATTGCATATAAATTATGTTTTGTTTTTCAATTTTATTCCATTGAAATCTTTTATTTAGTCTGCTGTCAATAAACCAAATATACAGTGAAATTCGATACATTCTAGTTGTTATAAAACATAAATCACTGATCTTATTGATCGACCATGTTTACGGTGCATGAATTCTTTAAGGATATAATTTAAACCTTGAATTTAATTATTCATTTTCATCTGTGCACAGTGCAATGATCAGTTGGAATATACCTATGTTATGAAAGTACACTTTTAAGGTAAATATTACTATCAAATATATTTGCACATTTTTTTAAATATATATTTTAACCCTTTAATATTTTCAAGGATAGAGTAAAATACTCAGTTTCTTATTTTAAAAAAATAAACTAATGAGCTGATTTGAATTTCATATTTGAACATTTTGCACGATGATAGTGGAATCTGGGACATCAAAAACATGGGAATTCAGTATCAACACAGTAATTTTATCGGAAAACCGTTTCAGTACTCAATTTATATTATTTGTAATATGTAATTGTTTAAATCACAGATATTTAACGCAAGAAAATAACAGAAACAAGTTAAAAATGTACTTTGATCGATATTTATTAAATTCTATTTGTTTTACTACATGACGAAATATGGCTATTTCATTGATTAAGCACCCATATTTATCAATGAAAATGTCCTCTGATCAGATTTCCTAAAACCCATATTTGATTATAGTGAACTATAATGTATTTTAATGCCAACAATAATTTTCAAATTTATCAATATTACGACATCATTGTATTAATCAACTAGAGAAAACCTGAATAGAACTAAATTTTTTTTAATCACATAAAAATGTAGTTAGATTTTTTCTCTTTTTATGAATCATTTTTGTCGTTTTACTCTACACTTGCTTAGATAACTTTGGCGTAAAGCAATAATCAGAGCTGATATACAAATATTTGTTATCTCAATTTTAACACATAAACGATATAAAATAAATGGCAGAAAGACTGTAACATACATCATTTTTTTGTTAATTAATCTATCAATATCAATTGCGTACAAAGCGCTCAAAGCTGGGTCATCTTTCGTCTGGTACCGTAGTAGCCAAATATTTGAAGGTCTAGATTTAAGGGACTGGGCAAAATTTATCACAGGGGAGGGACCGGTACAAAATAAAATTTCGATGTAAAAAAAGTTTATGTCCCTCTGTCATAATTTTTTTAAAAAGTACATGTCCCATATATTTAAGTGTGCATAAAAGTATGTGTCCCATCAAAAAAAAAAAAACATACACAAAATCTCTCTAAGTATTGTATTTTTCCATTCTTAAGAGTATTTGTCATGTTTGCACTATATAAGGACTGAAAATTTAGCAATACTTTGATTAAAGAACCTACATGTACCTGAACAAAAACAATAAAAGTCAGAGACATATGAGAACAAATTAACCTATTAGATATTATGGTCGAAAATGGCAATCGTATTCAAAAAAAGATTAAAATAAAACAATTTAACAATGTACAAGACAATTG
This sequence comes from Geukensia demissa, assembly GCA_034783895.1. Taxonomy (NCBI): domain Eukaryota; kingdom Metazoa; phylum Mollusca; class Bivalvia; order Mytilida; family Mytilidae; genus Geukensia; species Geukensia demissa. Next base: position 4,924 of record JARWCS010352109.1, read on the forward strand.
ACATATCACACTAGACTTTGCTCAATATTTCTTGATATGTTATTGAATATTTACAGTGGATACAATAAAGATTTACTTGGGTTTGAATAGGTGTTTGGTAGTGAGTACTGTTTGTCTGCAGTATGAAAACTGACAAAATTAATTGATACAAAAGATATTCTCCACTGTCTGTGTCAATCAGTCATTGATTAAATTTCCTAACAAAAAGTGTGTGTTCCTATGACTAGAATAATATAAAGTAATCAAAATTTTTGCAAGGAAATTTTATCAATGACTGATTGATAACTCCTCTCATACAAAGTAACACAGGCAGTGGACAATACCTTTTGTATCAATTCATTTCATCAGTTCATACTGCCGATAAACAATAAACACTACCTAACACCTATTCAAACCCAAGTAAACCTCCACTGGACCTGCTGCTAGGTTTTTCAAATTTTCATATACATACCTAAACAAAAGTGTTCAAGATTGAAATAAGGGGTTTAAATGAACACAAATATATCATGAAAATTAAGATAGAACTCATTTGCAGCAAAAAAGGCAGATAGTATAAAATTAAATATGATCTAAATTAGCTATGCTTTTAGGTGGACACATGACGAATTGCAAAATGCATCAAAAGTTAAAGAATGAGAAAATTATGTATGAAAATCAACCAAGCTTTTCTGCATGAAAATTAAATCCTTACAATATTCAAACATAATATAAATATCACACCAATGAAAAATCTCTAAATCTTGATGGCAGTCGTACAGTCCTCCTTGAATGAAGCACTAATGGTGATCTATTTTCATTCTCATTCTCATTCTCACTTTCAGTTCCCTCAACCTCAGTACCATCATCCTCACTTCCACTCTCAAACTCACTTCCATTCTCATCTTCTTCACTTTCACTATCATCATAAGATTCAAGCACTACATCATCTGCCTCATCATTTGAAAGACCAGCATCTGGAATAGCCAATTTGACAGCTATATGCCTGCGAACAGCATTTGCTTTCTCCCATTTATATCTGAAGCTGCCAATCTGAAAATGGTCTATGTATTTTTGAAGTGTCAAAACAGTTTGCTTTTCAATCAAATTTTGTTCAAATAAATATTTCCAATCATAATCATCAAATTTCTTTTCTGATATTTGAAGCCTTTTCCTTTGAGCACATTCCATTCTTTTTTCCTTCCCCATCTCCAAATGTTCAATATATTGACGCACTTTGACTTCTCTTCCAATGAATTTTGAAGAAAACTCTGCAATAGCATCAGCATCTGAACTAGTAATTAAACCAGCATTAAACATAATTTTTAATTGAGCCCGTGGCTGATAATCATCAGGTGTTCGGTCTTCTCTTGGGGTCTCACTCACAGACTTGTAGTGTAAATTTTCGCCAGGAAATGGTTTGGGAAATGGTGATGCTGGCAATAAACCAAAACAACATGATTCTTTTGATTTAGTACAGAAAAGACATCTTTCACCAAATTTTTCACTGCAAATATTCTTTCGAAACTCCATATAAAGCTCTCCTGTCTCAACATGTGTTGAAATGAAGTCAATTATCTTTTGGAAATATCCATGTCCTGGAATGTCTCCTTTCACAGATTTGGCTGCATCTGTAAATCTTCTTAAATATTCACTATTCCAGAAAAAACGCTGATCTGAAAAAAAGTAAATCTATTCCTGATGAAAAGTTTTTATTACAAGTCTGCCTAAATAAAACCTGAAGGGACAATTCATCATCTGAACAGCCCTGTGATCAAGTCTTTTAAGTTCTGATGATCAGTGAATTAGCTAGACCTCTTCACTTTAGTCTCGGACTAATAATTTTCAAAAGTGACTAATTATTTTTGTCCAAAATTGTACAATTAAGGCACTAATAATATGTTGTTTTTTTAAGAATTGAGGAAAAAGGACTAGTAATTTCAGAATCCTGGCTAAAATACTGTCAGATGCTGATGCTTTACCCAGTTTCTGCAATTGTATTTAAGAGAAGAAACCTTGTTCCAGTATGTTCTGACTGCAGTGTTAGATTTTACCGCTATTGTACTTGTCTTGGTGTCTAAAAGGTTTTTATTTCTCTGTTGAAGTATTATTCATTTAAGTGGCCCAACTGTTGTCTGTATCTATCATATTTGGATTATACTTATCTTTCATTTAAGCCCATATGGTGGTCTTTGGTACATCGTACTATTTTACTGTATCAAGTTTTTTTCATTTGAAAGTGAAAGTTAGACATTAAAAAATTTACCAGGTTTGTCAGTAACATATGCATGAAGATAATCTCCAGCTGGTCCTTTTGCTTGGTCTATGCGGACACAAACTTCTTCTGCAGTCTTCCATGCATTCTTCTCCAGAGCTCTTTCTTTTAGTGCCTCAACATCATTTGAAGTAAGATTCTGAATTTCTGTTTCAGATAACCCATCAAATGCTTGATAAAAAGTCCCACTTCATGGTTCCACCATCTACAAGGGCATCACCTGTCAATATAAAAGGTCATATCATGTTATAATCAGTTTCCTATTTTTTTTTTTTTTAAATGTTGGTGTTACAGTACAGATAGGGTGTTTCCATGATAAATCACTGTGATAGTGGAACCACCCATCTGAGTGGCATTGCTGAAACTTTTTTTCTGTTTGACAAATCTTCTTACATTTTTTGCATTTAGGGTGTTCTCTATTAGCACTTTAAATTCAGAAAAAAGTAAAAAGATTCGATAAATAGAAAAAAGATACAGCAATGTCACTCAGATGGGTGGTCCCACTACCACAGTGATCATCACGGTAACACCCTTTCTGTACTGTACGTGTCAAATCACGCCTTACAAACTAACAACAGTTCAGAAATGAATTTTGGAGGATGCTTTTTCATTTATCTTAAACATGTTTAATAACCTGAATAAGTTTTTATTTCATATCCCATTTGGCTCATGAAAACTTCTAGATACCTACATTGTACAATGCATTAGGTAATAGAATAGGGAATGTAGAGAGGGCAGGTGGTGCAATTTGTGCACATCCAAATTTCAATATAATAATTATTATAAATTCACAATATTAATATACCTATAGCACTGTTAGTCCTCTCAGCTTCGTTTTGTGCCGAGTCACCACATGCCCGATGTATCCTGACCCTACGTTCGGAGTTATGAATACGCGACATCTCTGCAAACCTGCAATAAATCAATACAAATATATGTATAGCATTAAGATGATTGCATTTTATGAGGGATTTCTTAAGTCTTTTAATTTTTTTTTTAAATATATTCTTGAATTTGAAAAGGTAAATAAAGCTTTTTCATCATTAGTAAAAAGTACATTATTGTTTGTTGAATTCACAATAAATAACATACATGCTAATATTATGAAAATTATAAAATTGTACCTAAATTGAAAAGGATGTTCAATCTATCATTTTGCTGTGATTTATCAAGAAAAAAAAACCCAATATATCAAACATGAAAACAGGAAAAATCAAATGAAATTACACTCCAAAAAAATTGTAAACATCAAGCCAGTAAACAAAAAGTTTATATTTAAAAAAGACTGAAAAAATAAAGTCATCAGTGATAATTGAGGTTAACACATATTAGTCACATTGCACACGCATTTCAAACCATAAGTAAATTTTAGATTTATTTGAATGATGTTGGACCAGTTATAATCATACTACATTATATGAATACCGAAATCTAACTGCTGTATTGGTAATCCCAACACCAGGGCCTCCATCAGTATATTCTGCAACAATGGGTTTCACTTGTGGCAATTTCATGGAATCAATGGCTGTAAGTAGTTCTTCACTTGTGCGCAAAAGGTCGGGCATTTCATCACGATATTGTTTTGTCTTTCCTAATTTTAAGAGGTCATTCATGTTTTCTGCAACATCTATTGTCATTCTTAGGATTGTAGATAATGTCTCCTTTGCTGTTTCTGTGTTGTTTAGCATTATACAAGATTTTTTCAAGGTCGTCAAAATTTGACTCATCCGTTTCTGCTCATACTCTATAAAGTCATCTCCATCTTTATTGGCAAGATCATTTAAATCTACATCTGTGGTAGTGTCAATAAAGTAAAAAACACTATCATGTATCAAAGCACATACACTTCTGTCATATCTGTCTATTTTTGGAAAATTTGTCTCATTTTGCTGTTCACATGGTTCAACTTCATACATATCTGGATTTTCATACCTTAGACGCATCAGATCACTTGCCCAGATGCAACCACTGCTGCCTATGTAGTACTTAGGTCGAACAATGACATGACTTTCATCCTTGTCCTTGACTAGCTTCTTAGTCTCTGAAATAAAAAAGGATAATAATATGTCAAAGTTAAAATTGTTTACCATGAAGTAGATGCACCATACAGCTATATTTTTTAATTCAATTATTAAAAAACAAAACATGCATATTATTTTCTAGACAAAAGTATCAGGACTGTATGCATAATCATACAAACTGACTGTCCATGTATGGTCAAACTGTTTAATATATATATTCTAATATGACGTCCTTATATCGTCAACCAATATAATACTCGATAACTACACACTTGGCACTTGTGCAATATGACGACGTCACAATGTAAATGGACAGTTTTTGAACTCTCGAAATAAATAAAACTCCATAAATAAAGTGTATTAATGGACAATTAATTTTAATGGATTTTGAATAAATTTTGATACAGAAAGAACCTCTGTGAAATTTAAAGTTCAAATTTGAAGAACAATTCATCTTATAAAAAAACTTCCGAAAAAATGGTGGCTCGAAAATCATGGCGTATAGAGTCCGACAAAACTAGAAAACACAGAATATTGTCCTATAAGAATCGAAATAATTCCCTAGGGGTATAATGTGTTACTCATTTACACATGGGCTTGGCCTTTATATTCGAATTCTTTACCTCGCTATCGCTCGGTAAAAAATAATCAAATATAAAGGGCCAGTCCATAAATGAGTACAACATCATACCCCCGCGGGAATTATTTCTTAATTTTATATACTTCTATGGCTATGGACAGGACCATATGAGTATTCTGACCGCATGAATATATTTGTAAATGTAGATATAAACTTAGTTTTAAAAAAGTTGTGTTTTTGTTTACGTGTTTCCCTGTCATATTTGTATTCTGAATGAGACAATTTTGCCATGTTTTCAACTAAAGTTGTGCTTTTTAAAATTATTCACAGTTTAAAATTTGATATGTGTATTTAGGGAGATACCTTTTTAGAGTTATTTGTAAAAAAATGCCTCCTGATCCAATGTTCAATAATTAGGTTGGCCATGTGAGCTAATAATGAATAAGTACCATTGACATTTTTTTCTTTCCATGTTAAATACCGGAATGAACTAGGTGTCTGATATACATGAGGGGTGCCAAAATCATGTTGCGGCAACTTTCTCTGCTTCAATTCATCTGTTACTTGAAGAATATTTCCTGCTTTAGTGTCTCTAAAACCAATTTAAAAAAAAAGAAAATATTCATTAATAATTGCATTTGTGAGGTACTAAACATTGTATGTATTTTTGTATTATGATTGTTGACTCTTATTTATCTCAAACAAAAAAGTAAAACAGTAGATTATATTTATGCAGGAAGTCTAATTTATGCAGTTGCTCAAAAGAGAGGTATCATTTATTCCACAGTACATCATACCCATATAAACGGGGTTGTTGAGTAAATGTTTGACAATGGACATGATGGATTGCACGATTCATTGAAAAAAATCAAGGAACTTTTATTCCTGTTCTGCTTCTTAATGTCGCATGAAGGTCTTCAACAATGAAACAATATGGTTCATACCCTTAAATAAGAGATCATACAAACATATATGAATTCTTTACCATTGTTTTATGTGACATAAAACTAACTCACCATCTGTTCCTGGGCGAACATAAGCTTTGTCATCAAATGATATGTCCATGCTCCATGGTTTTAGTATGCTATTTTCACCATACATGTCTCTCCTGATGATGAGTCAATATTGTTTCATGGTCTTCTGTTTTTGGAGGCTTCTTGGCACAAAATAACCAATGACCTTGAATAAATAGAAATAAAAAGATAAAACTAGAGGCTCCTAGGAGCCTGAATCGCTCACATGG
>JARWCS010352120.1:0-11018 GCA_034783895.1 Geukensia demissa
TTGGAGATTATAAAAATTCATTATCAAGCAAACGTTTGGACAAAAAAATTGCTGACACGGATCAAAGATGGGATACAAACAAATAACCTTAAAACCTAAATTTGCTTTCAATCGCAACATATAAGAATGTACCATTAGACAACGAAACACATTCCATTAATTGATTGATTGTTGTTTAACGTCCAGTGGCTTTCATGCATATTCCGGAAGAGAATAAGTTACATATGCTTGATTAAAATGCCTGATTAAAATGCTTGATTAAAAGCAATCTTGGATTTAATTAAACAAAGAATTTTTTACCAATGCCTATATATATGACTATCATTTAATGATATATGTGTTCCCAAGAAACAATTCTTTGGATAAAAAGGTTAAAAATATATTAAATGACCTCGGCCTTTCAAACATCACGTTTTATGAATGATGTCCCTTTACATATGCTTGATTAACAGCAATCTTGGACTTAATTAAACAAAGAATTTTTTACCAATGCCTAAATATATAGACTCAAAATACAAAAATTTGTACAACTCAAAAACTGGACGTTTTCCAGGGTGTCTGCAAAATGGACCGAAAATAGAGATGATAGAGATAATTTATCAAAAATTCGTATTACTGCTCATCCTTGGATGATTGAAAGAGTAAGACATTCTAATATCCCAAGAATAGAAAGATAACTATACATCCCACCCAACCAATGGACTAAACTGACCTCGTAGGCTGTTGAGTTACGCAAAGCGTGGGATCAGGAACGGCGGACCAGTTTACCACGAACGCTTCTATAGGAGGGGTTCTACCTCCTGGCGGTGAAACCGAGCAATCAATTTCTTAACCCTGGCTACTCTCGGGGTAATCGAGTATTTATACATCCTACCCAACCAACAGACACACCTTTAGCAGGGGTTCTACCTGCAGACGGAGAAACCGAACGGCCTATTCTATTCCCCGGCGCCCTCGGGAGAAGCACACATTTCATGTTTACTGGTTTACTGTGATACAAGTTGTAGAGATGGACTATACTCTATGTCAAGCCTTTGTGGAGTTCAATTTTCGTGCTCAATTTAATAATATGTGCGTTTCCAAATTTTTACTTATATATTTCAAATCAAAAGAAAGAATTATCCCATGGTTTACGGTTCATGTTATACATCATGCAATAGCGTTTAACACACTATTATCTGCCCCTGAATTTCTCTCAGGAGGTTTGCAATCTTCGTTTTCGGCTGGAGCCCTAAAGTTTGACCAAGATAAAATAATTTAAAAAATTCCGCACATTAAATTTCTTAAGTTTTATTTGGACCCCTTAACGCGATTTATCTCTTTTAAAAATTCCATTGAGGTGCGCCTTGTAGCAGTTTTGCAGGTTATTTAATATCAGTTAAGGATGTTCGCTGCTCTGCTAAAACAAGGCTTTCAAATTTTAAGACCAGATTCATATTTAAATGAAAGTAAAATAGAGCTTCGTCAGATCTTTGTTTGAAAACGTAGTGAGTAATTTTAATGATGCAGGATTGTCTAAGTGATTTGCAAATGACCATTTTGCTGTATATTCATTGACGACATCAACTATTAATTGACGGGATAAAATCAGCAAGCCTGTAGTTGTCACCGCACAACTGCTAATATTCATGCTCAAGATTTTAATTTGTAGAAAATATTGTATCTGAAAACAGAATGGATACAGATCCGGAAAATAGAGAAGTAGATGTGGTATGATTGTCTACATGGATGAGACAGCCACCCAAAACGTATAAATCACAAACTTCTACAGGTTACACTTAGGGTCTTCAATAATGGACACATATCAAAAACCTAAGATGTAAAAGGCCCAAAGATATTCAAACGTGACAACTATTGGCCAAACTAAGTATACAATGTAAATCAAGTAACACTTAAACATAAAATCAACGATTAATACAGCTACTCTCGACTATGCTCTTAACAGCAAAATAATTTCGTCTCTCTTTTGCTACCTTCGAATTGTTTTACATAGTATCACTTTTTTATATACATGTACGTTATATTATATAAATACGTAAAGTTTGTGGGTTTTTTATGCAAATATATTGACGAATATCGAAATGTAACTAGCTCCAGCTTTAGTTTTCAGTGTAGTGTTGTGTGTTCTATGTTTGTCTATCGTTTCATTTTGTTGGCCATGGTCTTGTCTGTCTTACGACTTAACAATTTTTGTCTGCCCCTTTGGTATCTTCGAATTACTTTTACATATTTCCACGCCATGACTGAACTTATTTTATCATAGGACCATAAGGGAAATTTATTTAAAAATCTTCTTTTATCCAACTACTTTCTTAATTAGAACTTTGTTGAAATGGTCACTAGGTGGGTCCTCTGAACAGAATTATATCTGATGACCCCAATCGCCAACCAAAATGGCCGCCATTACCGAACTTAGTTAGTCACTGACTGTAAGGGGAATTCATTAAAATGTCGTATACACTTCTTGATTTATTTGATTAAAATTAAATATAATAGTTTAAATGTCTAATTGTCAATGGCAATTGTTTTCTAGGTGTGCGATAACAGGCTCTTGGGGGCTTCTGGAAATACTTCATGTAGTGATGTTTGTACCGGTTATATTTTAATATAATGTACAGTTAATTTTATGTTTAAAAGTGGCACATTGCTAATGTTATATGCTGCTTCACCATCTGTGCACACGTTTAAAGCAACTTAGCAATAGTCCAAAAATGGCATAAAACAAGTTATATGTGGTCACTTTTGAGTTAGCTTCAATGCAGTCCGTGATGTGTGACGCAAATCTATAGCATCAATAAAACAAATTAAGACTTAGTAATGACTTAGTTTTACTCTTACATAAATTCAAATAATTTGCAAGTAAATATTAATGTCTAGAACATTCATTATAATAATGATAATAATACTGCCGTTTGTCCGGTTATTCACTAAATTTGTTTCCTCTCTGATTACATATTTTAATTCCGCTAGGATCAGACTAGGAGAACACTTGTGTACACAAGAAAGTAACTTGTGCGCACAAGATGTATAACTTGCACGCACAAGTGTTGTAAGCTGTGCGTAGAGATGTAAACTTGTGCTCACGACATAGTAACTTGGGTGCACACAAGATAGTAACTCGTGCGCACAAGTTATGATTATTTTTTTGCGTGGCACTTTAGGGCTTCAGTATACTTCAGATTATTGTCCTAATAAAGAGCTAAAATAAAAATGAAATCCCTGATTTCAGATAAATGTTACAACAACAATTGGTTGGCTTGCACGAGATATGGAAATAAATTTTTCTCCTCCTGTCGAATTCAGGTTAGTATTAAACTTTATAATTATATATCCAATGCATAGTTTTCGTGATTTATGCGTTTTTGTTATATCAACAGTTCATTGGCTTGTATTTTTTTTTAAATATTCACAAATAAGCTTGAAATTAGGAGCAATAAACACTTCCGAAATACCAAATTACCGGTGTTGATTAATCTGGACAATTTTTTATGCATATATGTACATTTCTAGGAGTTGCCTTTAATGAGTAGCATTATAACCAATACATGAAACGTGAAACCTCAATATAATTCTAGTATTAGGCGCGCGAGAGCCTACTGTCGTGAACAAACTGACAAATATCAGGCATGACGTTGCAGATAAAAAGAATAACAGACGTTTTAAAGGTCTCGAGTGAAATTTTTATCCTTGTTACAGCTCAGCTTGTCGGCCGGCTGAGATACTGGTGATAATTTCAGTCTAAACCTTTCAAACGTCCGTTATTCCATATTTCTCATGTACATTAACGTCATATCGGTTTGCCATTATTTTAATACCGATGTTGTATGACATACCATTGGCACAGAATAAGTCATAATAAAGATAAGTACGCATTATAATTATGTCAGTATTTTCAAATTGATATACATTATAAGTATGCCATTTGTAAAAAAATGTTTATAAAATGTAAGAAAAAAGATCAAGAAGTCAAAATCTCTATCATATCGAACCAATACAACACGACAACAATGCATAAATTGGAAAACTGTTTCCGTGGACCATTTGTATATAGAATAAAGTAGAACACATATATTAGGAATATCATTTTGTTTGTCATGTTAATCTGTTTTATTTGCAGGATCAACCCCACTATAACATCGAAGTCGTCTACCAATGATGTCAAACGGTGTACAGTGGACTCATTAAGTATAGCAGGAGATGCAAGACTGCTAGTTGACGCGTTCGATATTCCCATATGGTTGGTTATTTAAGATTAACACAACATTGCTCTTCCCAACTTCGATAAATATTTCAACATGTAATCGCGTGTTAACTTTTGACTGTCGAAAGTAAAAAAGAACAATATTAAGCATTATGGAGATACTCTTTAGGTTATATATTCCATCAGTAAATCAGAATAAACTCAATCATATTTTCATTCATATGAGTTAGACCGACAAAGATGTACTTATGATATAAATTTCATTTAATTGCAAATATATCAACGGAAGGCAAAAGCTTACTAATGAAAACGATATTGTACCCGGGAAAATCCCCTCGACACTCAAGAAGTATGTAAACAAATGGAAACAAATTATTTGTTTTGACAAAAGCTGGCGACAGCCAACAATATCCTGCAAGAACTAAAACTTGAAATCTATTACTTTCTATTTACTGACTCAGACATTAAGACGGTTGATGTATTTTAAAAGGAACACTTTGCTTGCGGAAGGATTCAACCGAACAGTAAATATAACAGAGAGTGTTGTCAATACTTCGTGCAATGCAGACTGCTTTCCACAAACACAACTACACACAGATGCAAGGGCAGAAGAGGTCGTTGGCAACATGAAACAGAAAATTCTTAGAAACGATACTTCATTTTCAAAGTAAGTACATGTATATAGTGAAACTTAAGAATAGTTACGTTGGTGATTAAGTAACTCAAGATACAAAATAACATTAGATAATTAATTTTGGAAAGAGATAAATCTACTCGTCTTGATTTAACATTTGACGACCGTTTTGTGATTCGTTTTGTTTTTATGATTCATGTCCTTAATAAAATTCCTAACTAGGAAGCTGCAAAAATTCTGCATTTTTATAATGGTCATAAAACGCCAAGTAGATTACTGGAAAGCAAGATGATTTTGTTAGTTAAAATCTACAGAAAGATAAACAACTATAAAAAATTACATCTTATTTTACGAATCACATTATTTAAGAGATTTTTAAAATGAATTATACAATGTGTTATAGGCTGCAACAGATGTTTGGCAACAGTGTGCTGTTTGCATCAGAGGAAGCTGAATCTGCACAATGGTGTGGTTATCCAGGTCGTCAGTGCGTCCGATGTACTAACAATGTTGTTGGAGATGATGACGTGTTGAAATGTGCTGACAGAATGATGACGTCAACTCTTGCATCATCAACAAGTTTACTTGGGAAATATGTCACAGCCGAGTGGCCACAAAGTAAAACAACTTAAGTCATTTTACATGTTCAGTTTAAATTGTTTTAATGTAACAATGATACTTTTGAGCAAACGTCTAGAGACCAATAAATTATGAAAAGAACATTAAGAAATCACTCGAGATAGGTAAGGACCTTTAAGTTCTGTTTTGCTATCTCTACAAAAGAAAAAAATCATAAAGGGAATGTTTGCTAATAAACCATTCAGAACACTATGCATTATCTTCTATATTTCCAGGAAAATTAATCGTTCATGAGGCATGGGACGAAGCAACTTCTGTTAATCCTAATGGTGAACACGGAAATGTATCATTACACTATGAAGGCCGAGCTGCAATACTGTCAGTTTCGTCAGACCTAAGTAACAGTAGTTCAATACTTGATTCAGATCCAACTCTGGTTGGGCGGTTAGAAAATCTGGCAGTCTGTGCTGGCTTTCCATATGTTTCACAGGAACCGGACAGACATCTTGTACACGTTGCAGTTAAGGATGAAAAATCAACACATATGAAAAGGAAGTCTACTAGAATTACAGATTCAAAAGACAGAGCAGCATTTGCAAACGCATTGAAGAAAATTGGTAATCATCTACCAGGTTTCCGAATATTTCTTTTTTCCATTCTATTTAACTGTGTCCCATTTCTTCATTTTATGTTATTTTCAACAAAATTTTAACATTAAATAATGCGATGAACAAAATTTTAACATTAAATAATGCGATGTTTTATGTGATTATAATATCTATGTTAAGCATAGACAATTCAACACCGAGATTTAGAGACCGAAATAGGTATCCTTGTTAAGTCTTCCTTGACTCCCCCTTTTATATCTCCTACATGTTGTTTACATTTATTGTTATTTCTATGCTTTATTGAATATTGTACTTTAAAGTAGATTCAGATATTGGAAATTTTGCATAGCAAAATTATATCTTTTTTATTTTGTATACAATATCCTAAAACAGTAGATAATTGATTAACTTAAAAGTATTTTATTTTTCAGGTGTTTAGTAGGGATGTCCATACTTTTAACTTTATAAATGCTCAGTACACTTTCGCAAACAAATAACTAATGCCGAAATTTTAACTGTCATTCACTACATATGTAGAATATAAGGGAAAACAGAGATTTTGATTTGGCTGCTTTAAGACATTAGGTGTATTACATTGCATCACCCTAGTTTTAAATTTACAGGAGCACTTGTGTCCCCTGCATCGTGTCCTGATATCAGGTTGAACCCAACAGAACACTGGCCTGGCATGTATAGAAATGAAAAAGAGGCTTGTGGTGACACTACATATGTCATTCATCGAGAGAAAGAAAATGAAATGCAACAGTACGTTAAACGTAACTTTGTATTCTTCGAAGAATATCATATTATTTTATTATGTTGTTCTGCAATTCAGCCATTTGCAAAAACAATATGTCTAAATAAAGCAAAAATAAAAATACGATGACCGATTTTTACATTAGCTCCATTTGAATTGAGGTTTAGGAACAGCAAATGTAAAACCGGTTTGTATTTTGACTTTTCCTGATACTTTTCAGTTTTTTATTTGTATAATATAGGTATGATCACATGCAATATTGAAATATCGTTAGAACGTAAATCTCACGAAGTTCTATACTGGAATATTTATTTTCACTGTTTTTCAAGTATCTGTTGTTTGTAAACACAATTTAATTCTGCATTTATAATTACTCTAAAAACAATCTATTTTATAATCAGCAATTATTATTCATCAGTTTATATGAATATGCTGACATGGATGTCCAGTTTGCTGATGAGGGACCAAAAGGCACGGAATGTGGGCGTGGTAGGGAATGTAAAACGTGCATAAAACCAAGTATGAGTGAATCTTCCTGGAATTGGTGTGCAACACGAACTATGTCTCCCAGAATGGCCCTGAGACTTAAACGACTTGCAGTTTTAGTAAATAAAGATCCAGTTTTGAAAGGTTAATTTTTAGATTAAACAAAATTTTAAATGGCCCATTATTTTAATTATCTCATGTCATATATATTTCTTTCTTAATTTGAACCCTTTTTAAAGCAAGTATTATTGTCCGCTGATTAAGTTAAATGTTAAAATAACATTGTTTTCATCACGAAGGCCGACCGTTTTGGATATCAATGTTTTGTAATAATCATGAACAACATTGTTTTACAAGTATAATATCTGGAATAGTCAGATATGGTGAATATTTCCTTATTTCAGGAGGCATGGTCAGAGTTTTACAGGCTTTCTCCGACATTGCAGACGAAACTGTTGTGTCTTCTTTGCACAGAACAGGGCGGTAAGCAAACTCAAAAACTCAAAGCAAAAGTCCTCCTAACACTGTTTGTTTCTCAATTAAAAATAATATGGTTTAAAAATTGTATTTTCGATTTAAGCTTGTTAAAGTTTGCAGGCTCAATTATTCGTTCATTGTAAAGATAATCGTATGAATGGGTTCCGTCTCTCATACGTCATAATATGAGTCACTTTGTCTTATTTTTACAAAAAAATGTACATTATTTTGCAAATACCTTTCCCACTAAGTATATAAAAATGTAAAAGAATGTAAAAAAATCATAATTTAATGTTTTTTTTGTTTATTTGTTAAAACAAATAATAAGTGTTCTAAAATTAGATAAGATCACACCTTCATCGTCCTACATTTTGCGGTATCGTCAATTAAATTTTGCTTTTTTCAATGAAGCAAAAAAAAAAGGACGAGGGTCGTTAGGGCCCATTTTTGGCCCAAGAATTTGGCGAAAAACTGAAAATTGGCTAATATCTATTATTATATATTTTGTATAGAATAATGTCTACAAAAAGAAAATCGAACAGAATGTTTAGTTTAATAAGTTCTGCAAAGGTCACATAACACATAGAAAAGGCTTTAAATGTGAAAATACTAAGAAATCAATTAATTTGATGCAATATTTGACACTATTTTGTCGATTTTAATATAGATCGCACAAAAACATCACAACCAAACTTTACTCAATTAAAGATCTATCAAGTGCAAATGTTTGGTTAAAATATCTGCGTGATGTTTTTTTTTGTGCGATCACATCTTTTTTTAACAAAACACCTTCAAAAATTGAGTATTTTTACCGAAAATGTTCAATTCCCGTCAAAATAGTCAAATATACCCTTTCATTTTGTCGAAATGACGAAAAGTATGCAAGAAAAAGTAGTGAATTATTAAAAGACGATTATAAAACAGCATTTTCACAAATACTTATTATTGTGTCACAAATACAAAATTTGGGCCAAATATGAGGCTTAAAGTACCTACTCCTTTATACATTTTAATTTAAGATCATAGAGTCTTCTTTCCGATTAGATGTGGCAGCTTTTCGGTCATAATTATTTTTACTGTTTCAGAGCATTACGGTTCACTTATTCCAATGCGGCAATTACAGTCAACAAAGGTCATATAGATCGCCTTGCCTCGCTTTCAGTATGCACAGGATTTGATTTCGTAGAATATAAGACAAATCATATTGCCGCATTTGTAAAAGAGCAATCAGGATTCCGAACAACATTAAACTCCTATCCTAGTGGAGAGGTCCTAATAAGCGTAGAACCTCCGCTAGATAAACCGGAAGAATTCTCCTTTCCTGTTAACCTACAGCATGAAAGTAGGAAACCAGCACTGTTAAGAGCATTAGATGACAGGACAAAACTGTCCAAACATTTCCGTCTAGTAGACTTTAAAGATAAATCAACACCCTATCTAAGAATCGATCCAACTCTTATTGAATGTCTTGATATGACGAAGGACTCTTTACATCAACGACTGGACATATTGAAAGCTTATACAACAAAATCTACAAATAAAGAAATGAACAGCGAATGGAATCAAGGACAGCTAGATCGATTCCAAATGGGTCAAGCTGTTGTCATACAGCAAGAAGATCAGTCTGCTGACAGTACCCTAGAACTTGCCAAATTGTTAATGAGTACCTGTACTGGAATGTTACGATTACAAAAACGTGGGCTATCGTTGTCAATAAAAGATAGTGGAACGTGCGTAAAGGAATCACAGTTGTCATCAAATGCGAAATATTGTAGTAAGTTACCTAATATATTAATCGGCTTAGTAAAGACCAGTTATATCACTTTTTTCCATCAAACATATTGTTTCAATCACATATTATTTTTGGGCCATTTATAGCTTGCCTTAAGAAGCCTTAAGGTCATCTGTAATTGTTTGTAGTTTATACAACTGTCTCATAACCAGAGAAAACCACATCCCCATTATCTTTGTCTAACAAAATTAATCATTTTCTTGAATTTTTTAGAATTTAACACTAATCATTAGATTTGTGCTGCTTTGAAGGTCTTGTTTCTTACAACGGACAGATAGATAATTGGTTAGCATTTGATAAAATGAAGCAGGTATAATATAAGATATATAATTTCGTTTCAGTATATGTTGGTGTCTATCCCATCGAGAGATCTCCTGAACGACAGTTTATAAAATTAGATGTCAAAATAAGCAATGTCGGCGACAACAACAACAAATGGGAAGACTTGAAAGAGTATAGATCAGAACTCATATCAGGTACTGTCATACAAACAATATAACAATATTCAGAACATTTTTATTACCATCATTAATGTAACGTTTAAACTTGGACTGAAGATGCTGTCTTTAGCCAACTAGAAAATGTTTCACAAAAGTTATCACAATGAAAAACGATTTCAAATATACCCAAGGTGAATGAACATTATAGCTAAAAAGTCTTCGTCTAAGCCTTTGTTCTTTTCGTTTCCTTTTCACCTTAAGATTGTTTTGACTTTGTCAAATCTCTTTGGACTTGGCAAATTTGATGTATTGCACGGGTAATTCACACTTAACTTTTCACCGAAAATACATAGTAACATGAATTTTTAATATAAACACACATCAAAAGAATAATAAACTAAACAGCGGGTTAAGAATATAAAATCGACTACACCTTGTCTGTCCTTTTGCAATTGGAAATATGCGTAGTACTAGGCACCCAAATCCAAGTAAAGATTATAGATATCTCTTGATTCCAATGTAAACCATTTAGGATAACCTTGTATTATTATGCCATTTACCTTAATGTTTAATGCACATGCATATGAAATAATATTATAAAATTATTTATGAATGAGTTTGATATTTACGATTTTAATACAACTTCATCCGAAAAACGTACAAATCCCCGTTCCAATTTCCTCCAATTTTGTCGAGAACAAACGTAAAAGAAATATGAAACTACAGTTAATTAAATATTGTTAAAATCATACATGACGTTGTACAGGGAGGGCGCCACATGTCTATGGTTATTGATTGATTGAATGTTGCTTAACGTCCAGTGGCAAATATTTCGTGCAGATACAGAACGAGAGCATATTAATGAATGATGATTATGATGTACCCTGCTTTGTACTAGACCGACATGCTGAGCCGGATTTTTAACGTTCTAGTTCACAAAACCAACAGTCCACAGGAAGACATTGATTTTACTCCTTCAAACGGAAGGCCAATAACTATACCTCACAATATGATCGCTATACATAATGTTATAAAGATAACATT
>JARWCS010352140.1:0-11017 GCA_034783895.1 Geukensia demissa
TTTAAGGTACCAGTCCAAGATCTGATGATAGGAGTTCTACTCCTTGTACATCAAATGTCAAAAATACAAGGTAGGTGGTTCAAGGTACCATCCCAAGATCTGATGATAGGAGTTCTACTCCTTGTACATCAAATGTCAAAAATACAAGGCAGGTGATTCAAGGTAGCATTCCAAGATCTGATGATAGGAGTTCTACTCCTTGTACATCAAATGTCAAAAATACAAGGTAGGTGATTCAAGGTACCATTCCAAGATCTGATGATAGTTCTACTCCTTGTACATCAAATGTCAAAAATACAAGATAGGTCTTTCAGGGTACCAGTCCACTACTCCTTGTACATAAAATTGTACACATAAAAAAAGGATTCCTGCCTAATGTAGACTGACCAATGAAATAAGATAAAAAAAAGTTTTAATTCCAGGAATCAGTAGACTACAGATGTATCTGTAAATACAAATATTAACAATATAGTACTGACAGTCTGGGATAATTAAATTTATTCAACCAAATACTAAAATCAAACAAGTTGTACATAATTCTAACTTAAAAGTAAATAATGATGTACAATTCAAATTAAACTACAATACATAAAGAATCCAACTCTACCATTTGTACATGATATGTCATTCACGATACCAGTCAAAGTTCTGCAGAATAAAAGTTCTACTCCTTGTACTTTTAAAATAAATTTCAAAAATACATGACAGGTCATTTAGGGTATCAGTCAAAGTTCTGAAGGATAGAAGTGATACTCCTTATACTTAAAATGTCAAAAATACATACAAATATGAAAATGAAAAGATATGGGGTAAATGTCAGAGAGACTTCACTCCAACCATGAGAAAAGCGGGGAATTTACATCTGGTGGTCTCCTCAAAGCCATCATGAAGGATGAGTCAAGGAAAAAACATGCAATTTTAAACTTTACATTGTTATCTGCCATACAAACCCAGTAATATTAACTTTGTGGCAGTAAACTGTACAGGAACTAATGGTAAACAGGTCAGAGAGAATGGTTTTAAATTACTGATAATAGAAAATATTAAAAGATCAATATTATCAAATATCAAAGTAATGTAAATAATGCAATTATATTTTTATTAGTAATTTCAGGGTGGATGTTAATATTATATCGTGCCAGTTCTTTATGTCAACATCAGTGTTTTAGATTATGATTATATTTAATGATTTCAGGTTCAAGGGTAAAAATCGTATCATGCCAACACTGCCAAACCAGCCCAGTGAAGCCTCAGCTCACTTCATGTTTGAGTTGTCCAAGACGGTGCTAGCCAAGGCTGGTGGGAATAGTTCAACCTCACTGTTTACACAGCCCTCCAATAACAACCAACACACAGGTCCTCATCGTAATCTTCACTTGTGTGCTTTCCAGATAGGCTTGTATGCCCTGGGACTGAACAACTGTGTCTCGCCTAACTGGCTCTCCAGGACTTACTCTTCACATGTGTCTTGGATTTCAGGTAAATGATATTGCAAGTCTAAAGAAGAATGTGAAATAAGGTCGTTTAAAAAATCCAAACAGCACTAAAGGTAAAACAAAACAAAAAGGAGAGATGTTCTGACCAGGAACACATTCATAAAACAGGAGAAGGCCAAGTTATCCTAAGAGTTAAGAAGCCTCTGTCTATCATTGTACATGCTGTGGAATCTCCGTTTGACGTTAATCCGACAAGTCAATGTTCAAACATTGGGTGACATATCAACATTCATAAATGCATAAAATTTGGGTATACTTCTCCAATTGCACATGTACTTACTGTCAGCGTGGCTCACTTTGGAAATCGCCTTTTTACAATTTTGAAGATTTTAAAATATGATGTAGGTGGCATACTTTTTACTGAAAATGTATCAAGGTATGTCGTCATTTTTAGTGCAAAATATTTTCTTATTCCTTAAAATATTTTTCTACTATTTGTGAAAAAGTGATTTGAATGGGAAAATTTCTATCATGTCTATAGTAAATTTTTGGTGCATTAAAAATCAAATTTCCTTAATAATGATTGTATAACCATATATTTGGTGTTAAACTGTGAATTATATTTATCTGATCATAAAACAACCAAACATTTGAACTTGTAACCTGAAATGGGCTATTAATAGCTAATTTAAGAAAACCCGCCAAAGTGAGTTATCTCCCTTCTCCATGCAAAATCCCATAGACAATGCAACTTACCCAGATTTGAAGAAACCATTGAATAAATTTGCACAACTATTGATAATTTATCAACGACTAAGTGAGACTGATAGTTTTATTAAGCATGGGTCAATCCAAAACAGATTGAAATATGATAAAATTGGAAAAAGCTGATTTCTGAAGTGAACTGCGCCGACAGTAATACAGATTATATAGGACTTGAGAGTTGTTGTAATTTTTAAGTACCGGTATGTTCAGGAAATAAAGGATAACAATAAAATGATATTGATTCACAAGATCATAACATAAAAATAGGAGTTTTGGCATGATTTTCCATGAGACAGCCATCCACCAAATGATAGTTGAATTTAAACTTCTACAGGTCCCATTAAGGCCTTCAATAATGAACCGATAGTCATCAAATGGAAAACCTACAGTCCACAATATATTTGTGGTTATTTAAACAGCTATTACAGAGTGGTTGGGTGTGATGACAGTGATTATGCAACTATTTTCTAACCAAACTACAAACCTATATAGGGCCCTTTCTGATCTCTTGCTTCTAAAGGACACTGCAAAGCTGTTTCCCTGAAAGCACCATGTGTGTTGGGAGCTATGATTTCTGGAGCAGGATCATTTTTCCAATATTTTTTCCAAGGAGGTCGCTGAGGAGACTTTTGTCGACATCGACGATAAAGACCTAATCTTCTCTTACTTGACAAATCCATATCATCCACTGCAAACTTTCTATAATCAAATTTCTCCTCATCTGTCAATAAAATGAAACAAATACATGTAAAAATTTGTAACCCTCTGACATAAAATATATATTATATATTATTCGTTGGTTTATGTGTTTTTGCATTGATCTTACTTTCTTGATAATTCTATTATAAAGCATTTATTATCCCAATGCTAGCAATTGCGCAGGGATCATGTTTTGCTGTTCCTCGTACGTACATATGCTGTAAATGTCAAGGATAATCTTAGGAACCATCAGATGTAGGAAGATGAACTTTGGAACATTGATTGCACTATGTGTGGGGACTGTGCCAAAGGTTTTGGAATTTTGATAATGCCCCTAGGGGCTGGGCTATAGAGGTAGCCTTTGGGTACATTTTTCCATTGTCATACAACTGCTAGGGTATTTGGAATACGGGACTGAAACTTGGTTCAATAATTGCACTTGAGATATAGATTGTGCCAAAAGTTTCGAAACTTTGATAATGCCCCCAGGGGTGGAGATACATGGGTAGTCTTAGGGTACATAAATCCTTTATCATGCAACTCATCTGAGGTTATATGGTGTATGGAACTGAAACTTGGCTCAGTAATTGTACTTTAGATGTAGACTGTGCCAAAGGTTTCAGAATTTTGATGATGACCCCCAGAGGTTGGATACACAGTAGCCAAAGGGTACATTATTACATTATTGTAAATATGTCAATACAAGTTAAGATCACCACCAATAAACCATAATTAATATTAACTGTTATCTAAAGCTAGGTTTTATGGTCACCCCCAGGGGCTGGCCCTGCCGCCCTAATTTAAAAATCACAAATTATCTTAAAAACTGTTTAGATCCCCATCCCTAAACCATATATATTCTAAGTCAGCATGAAAAGTCAAGTTTCATGGCATCCCTAGGGGTCAGCCCCAACGCCCTTATTCTGGAAATTACAAATTATCTCAAAAACCATTCATGGCCCCACCCCTAAACCATATATATTCTAAGTTGGCATGAGTCAAGTTCCATGGAAATACCCAGGGGTCAACCCCATCCCCCCTTATTCTGGGAATTACAAATTATCTCAAAAACCATTCAGACCCCCACCACTAAACCATATATATTCTAAGTCGGCATGATATGGCAATGTTCATGAGCATCCCCGGGGTCTGCCCACCCCCTTATTCTAAAAAATTAGAAATTATCTGAAAAACTGTTCAAATGCCCACCCCTTAACCTTAAATATTCTTAGTCTGCATGAAAAGACAAGTTCCATGGACATCTTAATTTTTCCTTTGTAGATACCTATGAAATTAAAACCTATCTTTTTCTCAAAATTGTATAAATTGATAATAAATTGATTTTACAGAAAGCTAGTTTCTATAGTTTTATAAGTTATACCTAAACTATCCCTGTAATCAGGCCTTAGAGTTGTAGCTGACTGTGGTCGATCTAATTTGGCCCTTTCATCACCATCCATAAATGACACTGTCTTTCTAAACATATTTTCTTCTTGTTTCTGTCTTTTCTTAAGTAGCCTATCACCACCAAGCTCCTTTAATTTCTCAATTTCTTCAAGTCTAGCTAAATGTTCTAATCTTTCCCTTTCTAATTCTAATTCCCATTCATCCTCAGCTGCCCTCCATTCCCCATAGGCATCAGCAATTTTCCTTTCCCTCAATCTTTCATTTTCATCTACGTTTGTTGCCTCTTTTTGTCTGAAGCTTTCATCCTCTCGTCTGACTTCCTTTAATCTTTGGTTTAATTCTTCTTCTCTCCTTCTTTCTGCCTCTTTCTCTCTCTCCAGTTGTTCCTGCATTTCTCGTTTTCTTTGTTCTTCTTTCTCCTTTTCTTTTCTTTCTAGTTCAGCTTCATCTTTGTCTTTTTCTACTTTTTCTTTCTGTTGTTCATCTAAAAATTGTTTATGCTCATTTAACTGGTGATTAATTTTTTCTTCCAGCTCTCCATTTGTCAATGTAGTTCCTGAATTTAAAATATTATACTATTTATATTTGACATGATAAAAGATCACTTAAATTGTGACAAGGGAGATAATTTCAAAAATTAAAAATCTCATTATCACAGTTAGCTGTGGATATGTTTTTAAGTTAAGCTATTTTCCTTTATTTGATAATTGATTTAGTGATAAAAGGTATGCATTTATTGTTGTCAATGAATTTATGATGTCTTGAAAAGGAAAAAAATGTAATTTATTTGTCTCCTCTAGAGATAGCATTTCACCTTCTAACAAAAGACATTATTCTCATGACTTATAAAAAGTTTGAATTTTTCCTTCCTATGATGGTTTGTGTCTCATTCCAGCTTTATTTTTTATAATGGATAAGTGGGGATAATTGGAACACAACCTCAAATCATTATTTCAGTGTAGTATAAGTGATGTGTGGGTTTCGTAGAAAAGTTTGTAGGATGCAAATGATTCACACAGCCATTTTACTCCAACAAAAGACTAAGTATTACCTATAGTCAAGAAAACTAGTAATCACACTTACCAGGTACCACTTTGCTGACTTCCTCACTGTGCACAGCAGATTTTGTACTATGTAAATATTTCTGGCCTACAGACTGGCCAAAAGGAATGTATGGTCTCAACCATGGTCTTGTTTCAAAGACTAACGGGTCTATATCGAATTCAAATGGTGGTGCTTTGCCATATTCTTCTGGAGTTGCTTCAGGGCCTGATGTGGGGTACCCAGGCAGGGAATCCTTTGGATATCCTTCTTCTGTTTGTAGTCTTTCCCTAGCCTCTTTTGGCATTTTTAGTTCCAGAGCCAGCCTCTCGTACACAGGTGTTGGTGTCCATATTGCAGTATCTGAGGGAATTTTTTCTGTCTTACCATTTGAAAATGACACGGTAATTATCTCATCTTCAGGACCTACAAAAAGTATTTTCGTTTAAACATAATAAAATTGCCCTTTGACATATTTTAAAAAATATTTTAGCATTAGATGTTTAGACATTGCTGTGTTGTCGGCAACATTATGGATATAGCGGACACTGTTCGGTACGTAAAGGATCTATCTAAAGAGCAAAACATAGATATTTTGAAGTATTTGACAAGTTACTAAACTGTCAAGTTTTCTAAGTCTGACAACCTTCAAATTTTATGAATTTCATTTATTTTAAATATCAAGAGTGGAATTCAGGATTTATATATATCTGATTAACATAACACGACCAAATATGTTTGCCATATTTTTCATTTTGTCCATTTTATACCCCTCAGGTGCCTACCAAATGCCTTCTTCCGCATTATTCAACATTAAGTGATGACTGTGAAAGAGTGCAGACTTACTTTTAGTATAAATCTACTAATGTATCATAAATTCAGTCGATTGATTGTTGGTTGCTTAATGTCCTGCAGCTTATATTAAAGGCAGATTTAGGCTGAGAAAAAGTTTAACAATTATGACACCATCCAAAGTAGAGGTGCGATTGAATACAACAGGACAACATTTTTTTACTGCCACAAGAAAAAGGAGTGAAGGGTAGAGACAAAATATTTAGGCTTTTGTAGCTGCTTTAGCCTTCACTTTTTTGACAACTATAAAAGAAATCTTTTATGTGCAGGGAGTGTGGCATTCTCAAAACATTTCACACAATATGGTTTACAACCAGGCTTGCTGTATATAACCTGACATCCCCCCAATAAAAGGGCCTTCCCTATCTGAAATCTGGAAATTGGGCTGGGTCAGCTATGTGGATTGAGCACCGAAGACAAGTCTAGTTCCGAGTAAATTGAGTCGACACTGGAGAAAACTTAAAAGCTACATTTCAAATTCAATCAATATTACATTAAAATATGTTTGCTTGTCTGAGTTTTATTTGCTATGGACAAATTGAAGGAATTTTAAAACCTTTTGGCAACCTTTAGAAATGATCACATAGTTCAACCTTTTAATGATTCTTTTGATGGAAAGATTTAACACATTCAAACATTATACTATGTACATATATTTTAACAATTTATTTTATTACCGGTATTTCTTATGGTCTCAATGCCACTTTAGTCAAACTAATTAAAACATCCAAACAACCATACAAACATACAATCTGCATAAATAAACAAGTGTCGACACTAAAATGTCTCACCTGTATAAACAGCTTTAATCCTATAAATATGTGGACACAACCAGTTTTATTTCATATAAAAATGTCCTACCAATTTCAGTCCAGTAAATGTAATGACTTATGTGCTTCACAAACAAAACCTATGTCATTGAGTAATGGACTTTAATGGGAAAATATTTTGAGAACTTTACAAATTAACTCAACCATTAAAATGAGGTTAAGGACACATGGCATATGGCTGACTGATATGCACATCTAAAGATAAATTAGCAAACTTAATGCTGTTGTTACTGAAAAAGACCTTGTTATGCAAACTTGATCTTAGTCACTGGACCATAAAAAAGAGTTCAAGTTAAAATGACATCTAGCCGGCCTACATGTACCCCTTAGAAACTATCTACATACAAAATATAGTGAGTCTGTATATTATAGTTATTGAGAAAAAGGTCTTAAATGGGAAAATATATTGTAAATTTTACAAAGTCACTCATCCATGAAAATGGGGTCAAGGACATATGACATAATGCAGACTGAAAGGTAAAACTATGAATGAATTTGCACACCAAATAATGATGATCTATCATGTGTCTTTACAGAAAAATGACCTTACCACAATAAACATAATGTAAGTCAATGGACCATGAAAAATTGGCCAAGGTCAAATTGCCAACAGCAAGCTAACAAGTACCCACCAAGATCTAACTATAGACCAGATATGGTGGGTCTTGCATTACAGTTGTTGAGAAATGGGCCTTGAATGTGAGAAATTTTCAAAGCTGGTTAAGGACATGAGACATGTTTCACACTGACATGTATTCCTAATAATGTATAAGTATACCCAATATTGTTGACTTACCATGTAGTTCCTGAGAAATGGACCTAAGCATGAAATTTGACCTTAATCAAGGGACCTTTAAAATTAGGTCAATGGCAGACAAATACCTGACTGACATGTATTCCTAATACTGTATATGCATACCCAATATCTACAGTTACTGAGAAATGGATCTAAGCATTAAAACTATGATTAGTTTAATAGACTGTGAAAATTAAGGAAAGGACCATGAACCATGCAAATAAGGTCAAGGACAAATGTCATGTGATTAGACAACCATTTTTATAACACTAACTATATGCAAAACAAATCTGGTCCTCCTACTTTTAAAAGTTGCAGAGATGCTTCAAGAAAGCTAATCCTGCTGCCGCTGCTGCCAGAAAAAAGACCTATGTCAGCTGAGACAAAAAGCTATCAAATTTTGACAAATTCATTTACAGATTTACACATTTACTTTATATTTAACTACTTATGAAGTTTTTTTTTGTATTTTACACATTGATAATTAACATTTGTTTGTTGCAAACAATTCAACTTTTCTAGGCTTTCCACATTATTGAATGGATAGTATAACAAGACTTATAGAAAAGTTCAATCACAAACAGCTTCTTTATAAAATCCAGATACAGTTCCTTATGAACAGAATTCCTTACAAGAATTTTATCCTACAATTATATCTGAACGTATAATGTAAACACTTATGTCACATTTTTTCTTTGCTATATTTTCCCTAAATCTTTTAAGTATTAAAATGAAAAGATGGGGTAAATGTCAGAGAGACTGCACTCCAACCACGAGAAAAACAGGGAATTTACAAATCTAGAGGTCTTATCCTTTTTATACATGTAATTTCTTTACAGTTTATTATTGATTGTGTGAAGTCTTGTTCCAAAGGATGCTATTTCAAACTGCTGGTTTTTTTTAATTTATAATCCATTTAAGAGTACTGATCTAATCAGTGAATGTCCAGAAGGATTACAATGGAGGCAGTGTCCATTTCTAAGAAAAGTGTCTCCTTATTGTCCAAAAAATATGGTACCTTTCATTTCTTGATAAAACTTTCTTCAGATAGGAATTAATTTTTATGTTTGACTGTAGTCTACATTTTTTCAATATTGTATTAGGTGCCAGTCCAGTGATTTAAAATTTCAAAAGTAATATTTTGATTAATTAATCTGGACATATAAATATAGGTTAATCTATATATCTAAGAACATTAAATATTAACACTATTGTTTGGAACAATGAAGAAAATCAATGTTTGATTATGTCTGTAAAACTGTTAAAAGGTCTTACTTGGGGAATTGATTATCTGGTTAAGGTGATTTGGAATTAGAATCTGACACCAAGTCCAAAAATTGTGGACTGATATTTCAATATTTTGTATAATGAGACATATTTCTATCATATCTGAAAACTTCCCATAACTTTTTTCTATATAAAAAATAAACTTTGCAAGATTTGTTAACCAGTGACCATGGAAATGGGTTTGTTGTGTTTAAATATCACCAGTTTACAAACCAAAATTGTATTTTTATTTTGCCTTTTTGTTTTTTTTATTTTTGAATGTAATGATTGTTAACCCAGTCTATACAAAGAACACATTTGTTTGCAAGCTACATCAAGGTCATCTTTTACATTGCTTTTCGTATTTAATATAAATATTTATATATAATATTTAGGCAAAAGTCCAAGATTTGCATAATTTTACATATACAGTTTTTATTTGAGGCAATCTAGAGCTTAACACAAGGAGTGTGATTTCACCCTTTTTGAAGGTTTTTTATTACCTCTATATTCAACAATTTTACTTTGTTTCTTATGGTTATGGTGTCTGGTCTCCTCGATATTTACTCCATATCTTTCCTTTTGCAATATTTAACTGGACTTGCAGTTTGGAATTCAAATAAAGATATATTTGCAGATAATTAAGTTCAAGTGAATATTGTTGTAAAAATGTCATTAAAATAGAGTCCCAGGTATCATTTTTTTTTTTTTTTTGGCATGCAGGGATTTCCTTTCTTCTGTTTGTTTGTTTGTTTGTTTGGGGTTTAACAATACTTTCAACAATATTTCAGTCATATGGTGGCGGTCAGTGTTACTGGTGGAGGAAGTCAAAGTACCTGGTGAGAACCATGTGGTGCGAGTGAAACCCAACCCTTTTTTGTGTGTTAAAAAGTCGGGTGCAAACTCCTGCCATACAGGTGATAGACAAGAGTGATCTGTGCAGGTAAGTTTAAATCAACTGTAACCTATACTCTGTCACAGTTTGCTGAAATGGGTTAATAGGTTGTGAAAGAAAAACTGTCTACAGTATTCTTATGAAATAGTGTTTGATTTGCAGATTGAAAAAAAGTGCAAGTAAATTGCAACAATACCTTTTAGCAATTGCAATGTGTTTTAAGCTGCGCCAAGTTTTTAATTCTCTAAGGGGATTTTACATTATAAAATTAGCCATTTGGATGCCGGAAGTGGCCAATTGCACGTGCTATCGTGAGAATGGGAGTATAGATTGTCAACGCTGCATAATAATAAGTAATTTAATTAGGATTAATTAACTTGCAAAATGCTTAGTGGCACGCCTGAATGAAATTTTAAAAGTAATTCTTCTAATATATATCGCAAGAGGGGGTCAGAATTAAAAAAAAATATGCGGAATTTTTCAAATTACTTTATCTAGGTCAAACTTTAGCACTCCCACCAAAAACAAGATGAATGTTAAATCCCCGCAGAGAAATTCAGGGGCAGGTAATAGTATGTAAAACACCTTTGCATAGTGTACCCGTTAACTGTGGGATAATTCTTTCTTTTGATTTAAAATAAATCCAAAGGCAGAAACGAACATATAATTTAATATAGCCTGAAATACGCACTCCAGAAAAGCTTGACATAGAGTATAAGAAAAAGAAGATATAGTATGATTGTCCATGAGACAGCCAGCCAAGACAAGGAAATCTACAGGTTGTCCTAAGCCTAGCCTAAGGCCTTTAATAATGCACACATATCCACACCCTATCCCATAAAGCTTATAGGTGTAAAAGTCCCCCAAAAATAAAAAGTGATGATATTCAACTTTTAACAACTTTCTGACAGATAATGTCATAAAATAGACATTATGTACTAAATTTCAAAAGGATAGCTCCCTCTCAAACACATACATTGACACATATTACACACAGCCCTAATGGTTCAGAGTCACTATTTCAAAAATA
>JARWCS010352151.1:0-11016 GCA_034783895.1 Geukensia demissa
AGTAGATCAATTTATTTAGAATCGGAAACTCCAGTTTCGTTAACGACTCATTGAAGGTTGGCTTTCCAAATGTAGTATGATTGGTCACGTCATTAATGTTGGTAAGCCGGGAAAACAATAAGTCTTTTCGGAGTAAAAACTTGGTTATATCCGATGTTTGATGACTGTCCATAGAATTGGTTGCCGATGATTAGGGGTCGGCGTTGACATCGATAATGTCGGTTGCAGTGCTGATACAGAAGTATTTTGTTGAATCGAAACAGATCCAGGTGCTTGATACCGGACGTTGTTGACCTCCGGTGAAGAAGTAAAATATCCTGCTAACAAGGAATATGTGAATTACATGACAAAAACGTTTGTGTAAATAATATTATAAGTGGTATCTGATTACATGTATGTAGGACTTTACAAGAAGCGAAGAATCAAGATGTTGTAGCGTCGACACTGTAGAGTCGCACGTACGGTAGCTTTCTGTATTGATGGACAGGTTCTTGAAGATTATCACTAATAACTGGCCAGTAAACAACTGTCTGCTTAATTCACCCTTTAATGTTCATAACACTAAACGGTCAAATTTAAAAAAAAATGCCCCCCCTCCAAAAAAAAAATAGAATATAATAAAGCAGCATAGCAAAATATATTGCAGCATTTTGTATTCATTTATCATCGCCTACACAACTTGCTACAAGTTCGCCTTCGGGGGCAAAACATTAGTCACTTCCAAAAACAAATAAAATTGAAAATAAAAGTAATATAGATCATGCGTTATTTGAAAATGGTGTCTATCAGTAAAAATGTAATATTTTTTGTCATTTTAGAATTTCTAAGATTTACATGAAAACGGATAATATCCATTGTGGTGGCGGCAAAGAAATTATTCAACTGAAATATCATTATCTAAATTGTAATCTTACACTGATTCAGCCTTTATTGCAGTTTAAGATCTCTTCTTCACTACAAAAAAAAAACTTCGGATTAAATCACTTAAAAATGCAAGGAAAACATGCAATGCTTATTCTGGTTTGAGAGTTCCTATATTTTTGCAGTTATCATGATTTGTTGTACACATTACGTACATGTGACTCATAATATGCAATAAACCATAAATTTCGGTTAATTTTTTAATAGACTTGTTAGGAAATAATTTAACTTATATGATTCTTAATGTAAGGCAGTATCGATTTTTTATTTCATTAATATTTAAACACAAAAAAATAAAAAGTCGATTAGAAAAGATAAAAAAATGAGTTATGAGAGTTACTTTGCCGTTACCGTAAGGGCTCATTTATACTTGGTCGCACGATTGTCGTGCGACATCTCGCGACTGTCGCACGAACATCGCGCGACTACCGCAAGGTGTCGCGCGATTTTCGTTGGGATTTAAATTTTGACAAACCACGACAAGTATAAACACCCAACGATTTTCTCGCTACGTCGCACGACATCGCACGACGTCTCGCGACTGTCGCGCGTCAGTCGCCCTACGATCGCTTTGAAGTATAAATGAGCCCGATGGCATAATTTAGAATGCTCGAAGGTAAAACAAATGATTACACAAAATGATCGCCAGTGACATTAAACATAAAACCTGATAACAACGGCATTGCTTATTTGTGATTTTTAAACAGTGAGTCATCTCCTGATCCACTGTATCACATGTTTCTGACTTTGGACAGGAAACTATATTATGTGGCGGATTTAAACAGATTTATGAATGCGAAGGACATGTAGTTCAGTGGCTGTCGTTTTGCACTTATTCGTGTTTATTTTTATATTTGAGTGTCATCACATTTTATTTGAGGCCCTTTACAGCTTGCCTTACATTTAGAGCTAATAATTTATATTACTGATAATAGATTTATTGGAGATAATATCATTGATTAGTTACAGCATAATTATACAATGTATTCAAATATTACAACAAACACTGACATGATGAGAAATCTTCTTTTTATTAATCAGATTTCAGCATCTGCAGATATAGGATAACAGTTCATGACTTGAAGTTAATTTACATAAAACTTTGAGCTTTGCTATCATATCACAATGAAACCCACATTGTACAATTACCAATCATAGCATTATCGATGTTCTCTGTAATTCACCTATAAGCCTATAAATATTGCCAAGTCTTTGAATTAAAACAAAGTCAATTAATGGGGAAAATTACATTTGATTAACCAAGGGTTGTTGTTGGATCATATGTTAAGACATGTTGACAGGAAATGGAGTTTCATCACATTATACATCAAATCAGAAGATGAAACTGTAGTTACAGTATATCGGTTAAATGCAATTTTCGTCGAATGTTCTTCTTACGAAATAACGATGTATGCTTATAAGTCTACAATCTTAATGTTTGTTAATTTCTTCAGTCATTGAAGTTATTACTGTCGGGCTTTTGCAGTTTGATATACCTTATGGATTTTTGTCTATTACGTATACCCTATAACGTTTTGAATATTTTGTTTGTGAGAATGGGTTTAACGCCACTTTAAACAATATTCCATTCATATCGCGGCGATCAGTTTTACTAGTGGAGGAAGCCGGAGTTCCTGGAGAGAACCAGCGACCTTGGGCAGGTAACTGACAAACCTTATCACGTGCGATGCGAGTTAAACGAAACCCATTTTGTATGGTACAAATTCAGGCTCGAACTCACGCCGTATAGGTGAAAGGCTACAGTGATCTACACAGGTAAGTTTAAATCAACTACCTAGACCACCCGGCCCTTTTTGCATATTAATGAATAGTCAAATTTTATGGTGAAAAAAAGCATGTATTGACTTATTCGTTTATTTAAACTAGTAATAAAAGCGTCATTGTAATAGAAATATTTAAAAAGTGTTTTAATTCCAGTGTAGAATACCCACGTGAGAGCTTAGAAATGCATAGTCCAAAGAGACAAGACAAATTTGAAATAAACTAAAAGTTAAAACGAAAAAAAGCTTGGAATCCACGAACTCCTTTATAAAAGTGGATAGTGATCAGGTGCTCATGAAGGGTAAACATCATTTGTCTTTCGCGGAACACCCGTCGTGGTTTCCGTAATGTCAAAATCGGTGTCAAATCAGATGTCAAAATCAGGAGTGTCAATTTGCGTCAAATCCGGAAGGAATCCACGAACTTCCATATAAACTGGAGTGTGATCAGATGTCATGAAGGGTAAGCATCACCTGTCTTGCGTGCAACACCCGTCGTGTAAACCTTAAACTCTAATCCGGTTTAACGTCAATCCGAGAAGAGGTCAACTTATTTTTGTATTACCGGTAGCAGGTCCATTACTAGTTGAGATACATTGATACCATATGGATCAACCAATTCGTGATGGCGACCATAAATTTTAGGAAGGACGACTTCAACCTTGATTGGATGTATCC
Source organism: Geukensia demissa (assembly GCA_034783895.1). Lineage (NCBI taxonomy): Eukaryota > Metazoa > Mollusca > Bivalvia > Mytilida > Mytilidae > Geukensia > Geukensia demissa. The sequence goes on from JARWCS010352151.1 coordinate 3,381, forward strand.
TTGTTGTAATAATTTATGCGACAACAGCAATGCCATCTTCAGAAAATCCAGATACTTGGAACAGGCACGAGAGTATCGAATCGACTGCGGAACATACACCCCGTAGGCAGGGGAAGCAGGAATATTGCCACATAATTATGGGAAGTTTACAAATAGGAAAGTCGAATACCTCCCGTATATGTACGTCATGTATATGTAAAAAGTGAAATAGATTATATATAACAACAGCAGCCGTATTGGTCTCAAGTGAATTTGGAGGCTATACAGCTGTTCGAGTGCTGACATGGCTGACCAGAGACATATATAGGACCAATATAACAGCTTCATTTGATGACAATTTATTAACCAATCTTCATTGCTATTTAATTATGAAAAATAAAGCAACCATAATGACTATGATAAAATTACCACGAACCTTTATGGAAACTATAAATAACATATCTTACTTTCCTGAACAAAAATTAACATTTCATATTAGCATTTATGTTTTTGTATATCTTTTGAATATGAAGTTCTAGTTCATTCTCCTTTCACAGAGTACCCCAGCTTATAGACAGTTGGTCATCCATTAAGCAATATCAACCAGTATCAATGTCTATTTCTCTATACCATAATAATCACATCACGTTCCCATTCATTTAATTTGTTTGTTATCACAATGAGGAAAGAAAGTCTCACAAAAGTACTCCGCTAACATTCAGTAGGACATCTGTATACTCCGCTAGCAAAAAGAGGGATGTCTGTATGAATATTATAACATGACACGAGTCCAGTGTAGAATACCCATGGGGAGATCAAAAGTGCATAGTCCAAAGGGACGAGACAAATCTGAAACAAACTAACAGATAAAACGAAAACAAAAGGACCAAAGCTTGGAATTGACGAACTCCTTTACAAAACAGGATTGGGATCAGGTGCTCATGAAGGGTAAGCATCCCCTTTCTTGCGCGCAACACCCGTCGTGGAATCCTTAAACTCTAATCCAGGTTGACGTCAATCCGAGAAGAGGTCAACTTATTTTTGTATTACCGGTAACATGTCCATAACTAGTTGAGATACACTGATACTATATGGATCAATTAATTCGTGATGGCGACCATACAATTTTAGGAGGGACGACTTCAATCTTGATTGGATGTATCCTTGTTGTAGTAATTTATGCGACAACAGCAATGCTCTCTTCAGAAAATCATGATAATTGAACATGTACGGGAGTATCGAATCAACTGCAAAACATAAACCCCGTAGCAGGTCAAACAGGAATATTATCACATAAATATTGGAAATTTACAATAGGACAGTTCTGACTGTTGATCATGAAAAGATACCTAGCATGTCAGAATTAGTTTACTTGTAAATTTGTTAGTAAATGAGATAATAAGCAAGCATAGTCTTCTCATATTTATGCATGTTATGTATGTATTATACTCCTGCCCCTTTGGTATCTTCGAATTCCTTTTTATATTTAAAAGTGCTCGAGCAAGCGAAATAACACAGTACACTTGGTACCGCTAAAGGCTTACTTATTTTGTATCACCGACACTTTGGCCGTGTCTGTTTTTTTAAATTGTTTTACGACCATTAAACTTATAAAACTTCCTACCAACCAAGACATAAAATATACACAGAAAATAACATCGTCTTTGGAATAAATATGTCACACTAGATATCCGTTTGTCAAGCAACTGCTTTTAATTCCTGCAAATGTCCTGAATATAATGTTTAGTTTTCTTAATAGTGTTTTGTCTTCTGACTACACGGAATCCTTATGACCCTTTGGTATATTAAAAGTATTTTCACAGTAGAATAAAGGCCAGACAAACTCAAAACAAATACCAAATGCAACTGAAGATTGGCCTCATCGTCAAAATTATTTACAAAATGGAGGCTGGAAATTTGAAAATGAATGATGGAATGTTGGAAAGAGGTTTCAAATGTTTAAATATTAAACTAATCAATGCTCTAGATAATTTTCGTTTATGGAATATGTGTTTTATTTTCTTTAATAGTTAAAGTTTGTTAGCTTTGATATTCATCTGTATAATCTTTTGATTAACGACACGTTTAATACACAGTTAAAAGGTGCTTCCGTACAGGAGTTCGTAGTTTTGGATTGTTGGTATCATTTTTTGCAATGCAAGGTCATCTGAATTATATTAAAAATATGTTGATATTTTGAATTTTAATCTTCTGACCCTTTAAGTACCCAATAAAGATTGGCTACAAACGGGATGACTTCAACTTTTCTATTGTAAACTTCCAATATTTATGTAGCAATATTCCTGCCTACGGGATTTATGTGTCGCAATTGATTCTGAAGAGCAGCATCGCTGTTGTCGATTAAATTTTTACAACAAGGATATATCAAATCAAGGTTAAAGTCTTTCCTGTTTAAGCTCTATGGTCGCCATCATGAACTTGTTGATCCAGTATCAGTGTATCTCAACTAGTTATGGACCTGTTACCGGTATTATAACAATAAGTTTACTTTTCTCAGAATGACGAAAATTACGAAAAAAAAAATTTTGAAATTGGTTACTGCCTTTCAGGCATTTATTCGTTATCTTTTTTTAATAATCACAACTTAAATTAAAAAAGAGTGGTTGGAAATTATTATCTTTTTTCTTATCATTGTACAACTCACCAAAAAGTAATTGTCTGTGGAACTCGTTTTTATTATGTTTAAGTTTATGTTAAGAGAATAAATGTTCTTTTTAAAAGAAAACAGAATATCTTGTGGCATGTATTTTATTTAGAATGGATACATGACACCCAATAAAGCAAAAAAATATATATGAAAAATTGAACCCATAATAATTGAGCCCCCGTTTTCCGAGCTACAGAAATTAAAAGGCAATTGACTATATATTCATAGTTATACAAGTGACACTCGATTATCTCTTTCATTACTAACCGAAACCAGCAAAATTTCAATTTATTTTACTACAATTAATTAGACATGATAGATTATTACAGATGATTTCATTGAATGTCGAAGAAATTTGTCTGCCAGCTATGTAATTTGTGAACTTTTCTACGCAAGATTATGATAAGGTCAGCTGGATGTTATATTGATTCATTTAAATTAGGCGTTTTGATATGTTTCAATTTATATTATCATAAGCTGTGAGGCCCTGTCTGTCAAAACTAGAATTAGAATGAAGTTAGGTGAAGATTCCCTGAGTAAAAGACAGCGTTTTCATAGATATACAGTTGCATTTTATTGATTTATTAATATTAGGCGATTTGATATGTTTCCATTATATTATCATAAGCAAAGGCACAAAAATTTGAGGCCCTGTCTGTCAAATTTAGATTTAGAATGAAGTTAGGTGAAGATGATAGTTGCATTTGCTTTGAAAAAACTTGATCCCATAATTGCAAGTGTGATAATGGAGGTCAGTCAGTGTGACGATGACCACAGGCAGATTACAAACTGCTGTTTACAAACTATCAGTTATGACTCGACGAAAAGATATCAATCTTTTATGTTGGTTGTCTCCCTTTTGTGATGGAGTGTTGTTTATGTGGTCCGCGAAATTCTTACGAAAAAGGACATTTACGATAATCAGTTCAAGACGTTTTTTGGTGAGATTGTTCCATACAAACACTACATTACATATATTATTTCAAATATGAAAACATTTGTCTGAAAACCGTAATTATAACACTGTGTATTGATTATTACGATTGAGACAGTGAACACTCTTCATAACACCCTAGGTTACATACAAGTGTTAAATACCTAGTAATGAGTGATATAACGGAATTACAACCGAGTGATTTACTCGTACATTCTAGCTATATGAGCAGTCAGTTCGATCCCTTCGACACTCTTCTTTCGTCACAAAATGATGTTAGCATTAACATTAATGTGCCGTCTGAGACAAACCAAATTAACGATACTACACAAACAATTATTCATTTCATTCAAAATGAGCTGTCAGCCTTGCCCAAAGACACATTTGTGGAAAAATTGATAGAAAAATGCCAAAACACAAACTGTGACATTGAAAATATTAGATATGCACTACTAGATATTGCAAAAAATCTGTCAGATTTTCCCTTTGCCAAAACGACTGTGTCCTAGAAAGCCTAATGGTGAAACCATAGAGAATAAACTAGGAAATGACTGTCACACACTTTTTCTGGCAACCACTGGAGAATACAGCGATGAGTTAAAATCTACACTTAGCATTCGAACCACACAACAAACTTTTCGTAAAACATCCACAGCAGAAGAAGTTAGACAATCACAAAATGACAATATTTTTCTTAATATCACGTTGAAAGAGACACTCGTACGGTTTGAAAGAGAACTTAATTCTTTAAAGGGAGAATACACACAAGAGATTGAATATCTCAACACGGCAGTTGCGAGACTTGTTCGTGAAAACAAGCAGTTAACTAATTCAAACCAAAAGTATTGTGAGCGTTTTCAGAATGTCCAAAACCAAATTTCGTCGTTGCGTGATAACAATGAAAATCTGTCTAGTACTGTGACTAGTCTAAGTGCAGCCTTAAACATTACTGAAAAACAATGTAGTTCGAACAAGACGTGTATCGAACAGCTAACAAACCAAAACACGGAATTTAGAAAAACACTCATCGAGTACGAGAAGAATACTGAGACATTAAACGCAGACGTTAACAAGATAAAGAACGATTTTAAACATTTATCCGGAAGCGTCAGCGAACTACGCACAAAACTTAAGTCAGAGACAATAAGGATTGACAAGTTAAGTGATACGCGGGCTCAGGGGGTAATGAGTCTGAAAACAAAGACAAACTTAATTAATGACAAACTTAAAGAATTCGACGATATGTTAAACAAAGTTGATAGTGATCTATCTTCCCATTCTAAATCAATAAGTGATCTGCGAAAGCGCATGGTTAACACCGAAAAAGATGTTAAAACACTCGATAAATCGTCAAAATCATACGCCGATATACTGAAGTCAAAATGTGATAAAATAACGGATACAGTGCACAGTTTGTCTGAAACTGAACCTAATGATAATAGTGTGTCTGAGACAGTAAAGAATCCAGTCATAACTAACCCTGCCTCCGCAAAGGCTAATGTCAATGTTCAACATTCTGTCGATCAATCTCTGATTCATATCCCATCGACTTCAACAAATCATGAACAACATTCAGTGAAAATCGGCGAACAACAAAATAACTCTGAGATAGGTAGTAAGAATACAGCGAAATCAGATGACAATGTCGATAGTGTCACTACTATTCCAGTGCATTTTCCAACTTCGGTGTGCAATCCATGTTCGGCTGACAATTTTCGTGGTTTTACTAGCAAACAGAAAACCACAGTTCGTCGATTTTATGTTGGAGGCATTGATAAATATTCTTCATCCGAGGAGTCGATGCGCAGTTACTTGTATGAACGTGGCGTCCGAGTGACATATCTACGATATTTCGACAGACCAAATAGACGAGCAGCATCGGCCCAACTAAATATCGACGCACGATCTGAACATTTGATTCACGATTCTTCTTTTTGGCCGACAGGTATTTTTCTAAAAGAATGGCTACCATGGAATGTGTTCGTAGCAACAAAGACCGAATAAATCAAAATGACATTAAATATATCTTGTTGGAATTGTCGCGGTGTAATGTCCGCTGTGCCATACTTGCTTGAACTTTTAACTGATAACGTGATTGATATCATAAGCCTATCTGAACATTGGTTGAGAAAATCTCAGTTCCACTTTTTGAACACTATCGATAAGAAATATATAGCGTTTGGAAAAGGGGTCGACGAAGATTGCCCTGAAAACTTTAAATGTAACGTCAGAGGAGGTGTGGCGCTATTGGTATCTAAAGACTTGTCGCCTTACGTGTCAGAGTTGGAAATCGATAGTTCTAGGATCTGTGGCATTGAATTAAAACTGACAAATTTACCGAGTATATTTTTCTTATCCGTATACCTACCTGCTGTCACTCAGTCACATCAATTATTCATGCAAGAACTGGAATATCTTTTTGACATCTATACAGCTTATTCAAGCCACGGAACAGTTTTTATTCTTGGAGACTTTAACTGTAAAATTTGCGGGCCTCGTTATTCATTTGTAGGAGACCGACGCAGTGAATGTCTCGATCAATTTCTAAAAGCTAACAGTAGTGTTTCCTTGCATTTACAGAGCTTTGCAACTGGTCCCGTATGCACGTTTCAATCGTACTATGACGGTCCAAAAACCGCAATTGATCATATAGTTACGCACTCGGAAAATGTGCATGATGTAAGTAACGTTTTTGTGCCGGATGAGGAAATCTTTAATGTGTCCGATCATAAACCTATTATTTGTACACTAAACATTGGCCAAAGTCATATCGTGAACGATTATTTTTGTGAGCAATCAAATACAAACAAGGTTGCGTGGACTAAAGCGATAAAAAACGACCTTGTTACGGATTACGCCTTTGCTGTATCGCAGAACTTATGGTCCGTTAAAATTCCTACCGTACCAGTATCAAATGATGACATTGAGGTTTATTATAAAACAATTATCGATGCCATTCATAAAGCCGACCAAGATATTCTACCTCACAAAACGTATGTTAAACAGATTAAGCCTTATTGGACTAAAACAGTTAAGATGTTTCATAAGAATATGAGAGATAAACGTAATGTGTGGATTGCCAATGGCAAAATTCATAGCCGCTGTGACGCATCTTTTGTAGAGTATAAAAACGCAAAACGGGCATTTAGAAATGAACTAAATAAAGCGTACGACGAGTTCATTATGGAACTAGCGAATAAATTAGAAGATTCAGTAGATACAGATCAGCGATATGTTTGGTCAATTTTAAAAAGTCGGCGTAAACAGAAGACTTTTTGTAGAGAACTGCGTGTAAATGGAACAACACATACAAGTGATGCCACGATATGTAACGCATGGGCAGACCATTTTGAATCAATATTTAAGTTTGACAGTTCATTAACTAGCGTCGATAACGTGGACTCTATAGAAAGCGAAGTGAAAAGAATTAGAAAAACACAAGAACGTAATAAAATTCCAATACCTTCATTTATGTGCAACGAAATTTATGATGTTTGCAATCAATTAAGTAACAATAAATCAACAGGTCTTGACAATGTGTCTTATGAACACTTGAAATATGGAGGGAAATCATTACAAAGACATCTATGTAACATATTTAATTTGATAATTCAAAACTGCTATATTCCGTTAGACTGGAAGTTCAGTGTGATTATCCCGTTATTTAAAGGCGGAAATAAGGATAAAACCGATCCGAATTCTTATCGCGGCATTTCCCTAAGTAGCTGTGTTGCGAAGTTATTTGAGAAAGTGATATCTCCACGTTTAGAGTCTCTTCATTGCAAAAACTTTCCACATCGATCTCAAATGGCATATCAAAAGGCCCTTTCAAGCATTCATGCGTCCTTTAACTTACAGGAAGTCATTAGACATTACATTGAAAGGAATAGTGATGTAATAGTGGTATTACTTGACAGTATTAAAGCCTTTGATACGCTCTGGCATGACGCTTTGCTATTCAAACTTCACGAGTACGGAGTTTCTGGTGATTTATGGCTACTTATCGATGAAATGTACACAGGAATGCGAAGTTGTGTTGTCTTTAACAATAAAAT
>JARWCS010352162.1:0-11016 GCA_034783895.1 Geukensia demissa
CTAACAAATTGACATTTCACGAATTACGAATTGAGGTTTTACACAGTGACAACTAACAAATTGACATTTTACGAATTGATGTTTTACTCAGTGACAAGTAACAAATTGACAATATAACAACTCAAGAATTTTGACCCCGTTGGCTTTCCATATGATTCTGGTACCACTCTCTTCTTACTACCGGTGAAAATGACAACTTAAATCTTTAGTTATTCGTAGTTCACAGCATTTTGGAAAACAACTTAATGATTTCACAGCACTTTAAAATATTAAAGTTTTCAATGCATTTTCAAAACAATTTAATGTTTTCAAGTCATTTTTTCAAAATCATTTCATATTTTCTGTAATCCACCTGCGGACTTAGTTAATGAAGTCGTGTCATCGGCATAGACAATACGAAAAAGTTTTATGTATTAAGATTTGTAATCTTGTATAACAGTTCATTATTATCTTACAAAAAGATTTTAAGAGGAAGCAAAAAAAAAAAAACAACCGAAGAGGAAAGTCGACAGTCACGGCAATCTCGAGAACACGAACAAGACGTAAGAAGACATATATAGATATAAAACTAAAAACACAATGCTATGAACTATGCGGACACCTACAAAAAAAACCGGGGTGAACTCAGATGGTCAGGGAGGGTAAGCAGTGCCTGCCTCTTTAAAGACACCCGATGCATTGTCCATTTTTTCCATCCGGTATTAGTCATTTCAGGGTAAACGGAATGGTTTCAGGGGATCACATCATCCATGAGGAGAAAGCGAACAGCTTGTTTTTTGTTACTCCGCAATTTCACAGGAATAGATCCGTCTTCATCTGTAAAAACTGGGCAACGGAGCGGTCTCCAGTGCTCGACTCACAGAGCTGACCCAGCGCGAACCCCAGGTGGCGAATAGGGGAGGCCCGCTCGTTGGGGGTTGCCAGGTTATAATACGGAAAGCCTGGCCGTGGACCATAGTGGGTGACGTGTTTGGAGAGAGCCACGCTCCTTGCACGTAAAATTTTCCGTCCGTACCCATCACTTCCTTTTTCCAGTGGCAGTCAAAACCGTTGACCTATTGTGTCCCATCCCACCCCCTTTTCGATATTGATAATTGTTGAACTTGTGAAATAAAGACTGATTGTTTTTAAATGCAATGTATATCATTTCAAATAAAGAAGAACATTTTTTGTTTAAAAATTTGAATGTCTTTATAACTGCCTTGGAGAGTAATGGGATGGTGCAATAAAACTTTTTGTTGAAAACCGGGTTATCGAAACCTTGTAAAGTCGTGTAGAGATTGAAAATATATAGCTATATTTACAAGTTATTTAAAGATTACCAGTTCAGCGATATCTTTATCTGTTATTTGATCAGATAAAATGTCAATTGTGGTATTTTTGAACCAAATATAGACCTTTTATTCTCTGATACTTTTTGGGGGCAACGAACTTTAGACTAATATTTTTTGCTTATTTTTTATAAACAAACCGACAAATAAATAATAAAGGATTTAATTAAATCATTTCTAGGCGATGGTAATATTTTAAGTTACACATGTACACACTTATATTTCTGCATTGAAAGACCAAAAGCACAGTCTCCAGTCTTCCATCTATTACTTAAGACATGTAAACCAGCAACATTAAATCCACATAACGCAACATATGGGAATGAAAAGATATGGGGTAAATGTCAGAGATGTTGCAATCCAACCAGGAGAAAAACAGAGTAATATACAAATCTAGAGGTCTCCACTAGGCCTTCAACAAGGGAGGAATACCACTTCTGGTGAAAAGCTCTAAATCGCTCAAAAATCGTTTATGCGTAAAATAATACTGCTCTTACCTGAATATTATCAAAAATGTACAGATAACAAAACATTAAACACAAAGACAAAACCCTAAGGCAGCAACAAAGAAGCCGCAAAAATCAAACCGAAATTTACCCAATCTGACTAGAGAGTACACACATACGCTTTGAGTAAGAATTACGGTAAACATTCCTGCAAATACTTTCATCAATAACCAGACATAAACATTAAATATAAGACAACCACACGGCTTAATCAAGATAAATGCAGAAACAGTTCAGAGCAGATTAAAGTTAAATTGTAAATATAATTGTAAGACTATAATTTGCCAATTCCTGACTTGGAACATACAGGCGAGACATGTGGTGGGGTTAAACTAGTTTAGTGGGTACCCAACCCTCCCCAACGAGTGTTCAAAGGGAAAAATCAAAGAAAACAAAAGCAGTATCTGATGAACTATAAAAATCAAACAGAAAGTTACCCAATCCGACTAGCGAGTACCTCAACCACTATATTGAGTATAATGGTTGTTGATATACATGTAGCCCAAAATATTAGTAGTATTGGTAATATTTTGCAAATCTTATACCTGTGGTTAAAGGATGATGCAATCGATTTTGGAATGGCGAGGAACCTATGATTACGGTTAGAAATCTTGTATAGATCGTTCTTTTAATCCGTAATCTTAGAACTCAATGTAACTCTTGATATATGAAAAGACTTGATTATTACCTGCAGGTTAAAAAGAAAGAATATTGAAAATATGCAAGAAAGATACGATCCACATCTAATGTGGTATAATTTTTTTAAGACAGCCATTCAAAACGAATTAAACAAACATCTACAGTTGCTTTCAATGAAGGACACATAACCACATTCTAAGACAAGCTATAAATTGCCTCCAAAATAAAATGTAATGAATGACATTCAAATGTTACAACTTTAAGCCAAATATGTAAATTGAAATAAATGTAACAAACTTTTAATAATTTATTGAGAGACAAGATATCCGGAAAATGTACTGTGGTTTTCGTTGTCACCATATACAGTGTACATGCCGGGAGTCTTCACAAATATCCTGTCGCCCTTCTTCAATTTAAGAATGACGTTTATTGGAACCAAATTATAACCATTACCATCAGCATAGCCACCTCCTTTAGTCACGTTATTATGGGTTAATCGAAGAGCTAGACCGAACCCTTTTACCGACATCCCAACAACCGATAAACTGTAAATACCATTCATTGGAACTGTGAATATACCGGTCTTTGTGTCATAACTTTCATTGTAATTGGTCCAGTATTTGTCAAATATGACAACTCCTTCAACTGGCAGGGAAGTCGCACGGTAAGCTGAAAAGGCGGGAATTGCTCTTTTTGCGATTGTTTGTGTTTGGTCTTTATGTTCTGCAAAAGACATAGTTCACATGGCAGCATGATTGAATACTAAACAGTTAATACCATAACATCATTTATTTTATCATTTTTTATTTCACGTTATGCCGTTCCAAAGAATATTTCTGCTTTCAAATACATTCGGAAGTTCTTGCTTGTCTTGATTTTCCACTATGTAACAATTCTGGATGTGTTATGGTGGCACGAATGAAAATTCAAATATACATTCGTGTGTGTTGGCTTACAGTAAATGTGTGTTGAAAATTGTCAATTTCAGTGTATCTCCACTAGTTACGGAGATATGACATTTGAGGAAAAGAACAAAATCTGTACCATCTCTAGTACTTTTCCATTTTATACCTTTTATAAGTAAATATCACAAGTTTCTATTGATGGATTTTGCGATAAAATTTGTTAATTTATTGTTTTATATATTCCTATATGTTAACTATGGATGTGATTAAGCTTTAGTAGTGTAATTTATTTACACACGACGCATGAATTATTAGGTACGTACCTTGACCCGGTCTTTTAATTTTTAACATCATATTCAACAGATCATCAGAGAGGCTTTTCTCTAAAATATAAAATGAATACTGATCGTAATATTTTCCAAAAAGTCCAAAATGTTGTTTAACTTATATATTGAATAGGTAACTACTTTACACATATATACTTTTACATACCAAGATCATAGTTACAATTTGCATGAGTAATGGTTGTCCGTCCAAACCAAACACCAGCTAGTAGGAAAACAAACAGCATTATAACAGGTAGGAAAGATCAGATGTTTATGGAGATTATGGAAATATCTCTTACATTTATATATATACATGTAAGTAAAATAAGAACTTTAATCTATGAAACTTGATATATGTTTGTCACTGCCATCATGCAATTTACTGTAAAACAGATTGTGTTTGATTTATTTACGTGTAAATTCTTCGAAAAGTTATATTTTGTAAATGTCTCCACTCTTTAACTAAAAGGGACCTACACTCTGTAACTAAAAGGGATACAAAATACTTCTATATCTTCAACTTTTTAATTTCACGCAACATCGCAAATATATTAAGAAAACAGTTTGATATTTCGTCCATGTTACAGGTCAGGGTTATTGTCTTACCCACTGAAATCATTGTTTATTATACAGACACTAAGACAAGTCGACGCCAAATCTTTTAAAGTTTTGTATTCAAAATACTGAATCAGATCATTTGATTTGGAGTTGGCCTATAATTACTTTATCTTCATAAATAATTTAACAGCAAAAAACAAGGGATTGTTCACTCCAGTGCCAGAATTATAAATTGACAGCATTGTAGGACAAAAATTTTAAAAAAAACTATTGACTGAAATTAGTTCTGGCGTTTATTATTGAGTAGGGAGTAATTTTTGATACCAAGAAGAAGTCCGTCATATTCTTTTTGTAACCTACAATACCTGCCCAATTTTTGGACTTCTATTTAGATTTTGTTTTAGAAGGGAAGGGTTACATACAGAATGAAGATGTCGTTTTTTTTTAACTTTGGTCTAAAGTGTCCATGAATTCTTATTTCATTCATTTCACTGGAACTCGCTATACATTTGACGGACTATATTTCGAGTAAGTGAAAGCACTATCCATCTTTATAACGGTCTTGTGGACATGCTTTTTAATATTTTAGCTAGTTGTTCATGAGGGGCGCTTTAGAGCACGTCACAAAGAGCAAGAATCTACGTTGTTGACAACTTTAGATTTAAATTTTCAGTTCCATTTTGTGGAAGCATGGTACGGTCTTCTTGATTTTGACTCACATTTTTTTCCTTTAACCAATCCTTAATTTAATTTTTTAATGCTTTTTAGGGGGAATTCCCTTGACATACACAGTCGTCCCTCCTAAAATTTTATGGTCGCCATCACGAATTGGTTGATCCATATGGTATCAGTATATCTAAACTAGTTATGGATCTGTTACCGGTAATACAAATTTAAGTTGACTTCTTCTCGGATTGACTTTAACCCGGATTTCAGATTTAGGATTTCACGACGGGTGTTGAGCGCAGGACAGGAGATGCTTTCCCTTCCGGACCACCTGATCCCACTCCTGTTTTGTAAAGTAGTTCGTGGATTCCAAGCTTTGGTTCCATTTTGTTTTACGTTTTATCTTTTGGTTTGTCTTGTGTCTTTGGACTATGCACTTTTGATCTCTCGCATGGGTATTCTACACTAGACTTGTCGCACGTTGTCCATTCAAGGCTCCAATACATTACATTTAATTTCCTTAACCTTTAGAGTGGCATTATCAGCCTATATTAATTACCCGAAATATGTTTGTTTTCTTGCTTAAAAAAAGAATTTGAGATTATCTAAGGGGCATAGAGAAATCGTGGACAACGCAATAAAATCAAAGACAAACAAAATATACAAAACACTACACATAAAAAAGTTTTAGTAACACGAAGCCCTTAAAAATGAAGGGTGAGATCAGGTGCTTCTAAAATGTAAGCAACTCATGCTCGTGTTACTTTACAGTGAAAGCCAGTGTTTAGCTTCAACTAGTATAGGAACGCATTCGTAGTGGAAGATATCGATTATCATTTGTGAGATAGACATTTCGAAGCGGTCAATCTAATGACGACTGAAAAATTTCCGGAGTGATGACTTTAATCTTTTCACTAGAAAGTGTTTCAGTAGTTTGCTTGTCAGCAGCAGCACTAGAACAATGAAATCATGATGAAAAACACTAAATTTGTACTTTATAATTCATAATTGGTGACTTTATTGAATCAGAAGATGTAATATGAAAGTCTATAAGACAGCCATCTAAGAGAGTAAAAAATACTAACATCTATAGGTTACCTAAAGGCCATCAACAACGTACAAAGATTCATTTCGTAAGGCTGTAAACAGTCAAAACCAAATGTGATGATATTCAAATGTAACAATTATCGGCCATTTAAGTTAAAAAAAAAAACAAGTAACAGTAAAATATTACAACAAAACTGCCTAAAACTTAGTTTTCCTTGTGTTTGCTGAACAATTCAAAATTTGACAAACAGCAGAACGTAATTTTCATCATTTCGAAAATTTTAGGAAAAATAATAGTATTTTATTTACAGGATCAAATACATTTTTTTCAATTTTCATATCAGTTTTTTGTTAGTTGCTCTCTTTAAATCTTAATTTGGAGGTAAAAATCATGCTTAAATTACATTCTTCTTACATTTTCCTATATGAGATTCCTGTATTTATTTAAATGATAAAATGATAATTCAAAACAAAATCTCAAAGAAGGAGCAAATGCTTTTGCTCATATATTTTAGCGGGCACGCTAAAGGAAAGGGGGTCCGGTGGTTTTCCTTTACGTTTGCTTAAACAAAACACAATAAAATAAATGATCAGAGCGGACAGCTCTATCACAATTGAAATCCATAATCTTATTACTACTTTTAAATTTATTCGATGCTCATACGACTCACGACTTCACAAATTATTAAATATCAATAATATCCATAATAGAGCAGTGACTTTATTTGTCAATTTTTGATTTTAATCAACCACCCTGACACACGGCTAAATTGCACCTCATTTTGATAATAGTTATATCTTCTTCTCATTTTGACTGGTCGTAAAGCTCAGAAGTGGTGCAGTTGTCTAGAATCAAAGGTCAAAGGTCAAATATTAAGAATCATCTTTTTGGTAAATTTCAAATGTTTCGAATCCGCTCTCGAAAGCTTAGCGAAATATTGATATAATAACTACTCAGTTGTGATTATTTGACATATTATAAACTAATAGAGGGATGAACAAGAACAATAACTCTTTCTTCACCTGAATAATGTCCCTCTTCTCCGGAGTTAGCGAATTATTCACTAAAGTACGCACTAAAATGTTTACGTGAATATTAAGCAAAATATACATTACAAATAACAAATATAAAACACCACACTCCCCCCTCCTTCGCAAATTTTAGAAAAGATAGAATGTTCCTTCATGACAACAAAATAGTGGTAGAAATGGTTCAAGACTGAAAACTTTCAGATTATTATAAAATAAACGACAAAAACTGACGTACTGAGAAAGAATATACACAAGAAACTAGTTATATTACAAATTGGGAAAAACAAATAAAACATAGTGACTACCTCTATATGGACGCCAGTAAACATATCAAATACTTGTACATGAACTATGTTTGCACCATTAAAACCCGTTTGTTTACCCTCTTGGTATGTTCTTACAATTATCATTATCTTGAATGGTAACAAAAAGCTTAAGCATACCATGCTTTGCGCAAAGCAAACATTTTACTTTCTGCACATATTTTACCTCTATTGATACAGATTAAGTCGTTCTAAAAGTCCAGTGTAGAATACCCATGCGAGAGATCAAAACTGCACCGTCCAAAGAGACAAGACAAATTTGAAACAAACTAAAAGATTAAACGTTAACAAGAAGAACAAAGGATTGGAATCCACAAATTAGAACATCAATAGCTTGAATATTAAGTACCCAACCAAACACTAGGCAAAATCAGGTGCACTAGATGCGTAACAAGTCTCTGTTTTCCCATGTCAACTTCGATGTTATGCCAGTTTCAGTTGGGAATTGGACTTTTCGTACATGGCTTTCATAAAATTGCAATTAGGATGAAATACTATGAAATTAATATACTTTTCAACCAGAGCCTGATCTCTTTATGAAGTAATTGAATCTTGAATTGTGATCTCTATATGAAGTAATTAAACTGTTTTTGAAGTAATAGAATCTTGAATTGTGATCTCTTTATGAAGTAATTGAATCTTAAATTATGATTCTTTTAAATGTTGAATTCGAGCGTCACTGATGAGTCTTGAATAGACGAAACGCGCAACTAGCGTACTAAATTAAGACCTGGTATTCTTATAACCTTTGAGAATGCACTCTATACAGTGGAGTTTCTGGAATGTTGAGTGTAGCTCACAATACTTCACTAAAGCCTGTTTTGACAGCTGTTTAGATAGAGGTAAGTCATTGAGACCGTTTTGCCATTGAACAGTTGACATAGAAGAATATTGTAAGTACAATGCCTAAATTAACAAAATCTCTCTTTCATCTCTATATTTCTTTTTATGAGCTTTAAGATCATATTTCATTGGAATTCGAAGATACCGAAGGGACAAAGATATATATATCTTACAGCTTAAACCCATTCTAACTGCGAATTCAGTTGCTCTTTTTTACACTTTTGTCTATTTTGTTGAGGAGTCTTCTACAACATAATTCATTAGTTTGAACATATGTTTCCAATTAATAGATCCGCGAGGTTCGCAGTACCTATTACTTAGTTTGTTAGTCTGTGCAGTATTTACGTTAACTACATTAACTCTCAGGGCGGCCTTTGACATCTCTTTTGGATCAATGATATTGATGTCCTGCAATATCCATTTTTGAATAAAACATTTTGGTGCAGATGATGCATACTTCAGAGATGAAGGTATAAAATAAGTATATAAAGCAATGGTTTTAAAATCCTGCCTCGTATAACTGCAATTCATAGTGTTCTATTTGGTTAGAAACTTCCAAAAGTTATTATAATCAGGAGATGACTAGCTGTATAAAAATACAAATAAGCAAAGCCCTACATGTATCAACATTTCGTTATGTTGTACACCTATCATAAGAAGCAACCTCTCATCAGCGGCATTAGAGTCGAAAATGAGAAGACAATGATAAAACAGTACACAAAAAGAAACAAAACAAAGAATGAAATAAAAAATGAAGAAATATTTCAAATGGATTATCAGAGAATGCCAAATTAAGTCAAATCTACATATGTATTACAAGCCTTGCAAATAAGTAAATGTCTGTAAATGCAGTTCGATATTAAGTTTGTATAGTTTTCAGAGGATGAAGAATACAATTTTGTGTTAAAAACGAAACCCTTATGGTTGTTGTACTCATTAACAAATCGTATCGGTCTGGATTCCGTAAATACACTCGGACTTATCTTTTTAAGCGGGTTAGTTTATCATTTGATTTTGTCGATTTAAAACAAAATAAATTTACCTTTCTGCAGAAAACGTCTTTGAGTGATGATATGCAATTGAAAACAACCCAAGAAATACAATAAAATTATTTGTTTTGCCTCAACATCAAAACTTGAATAGCCTGAAAATCACTATGTTCAGTAATTTTTTATAATTACTAAATATTTTACTATTTATAATTCAAATTAGTTTAAAATGAATGTGACCATATAGTAATGAATCAACCTTTTTTGAAGAAACATTTTTTTATCTTGAAATATAATACATTAAATGACAGGGCTACTTCAACGTATGGGAATAAATTTAGTGAAAATTCGTTAGGGTCGCCTTTGCTCGATTAAAAAAGTATTGCACCACAGGAAAGCTCTACGACCAGGAAAAATTTTGGCCTGGGATATACTTTAAACGATTAAAGTGGTTCTAGCCGTGTGTCATGCCGGTTGATTAAATTCTGAAAATAAGCTAGATATTTACAACATGTCACTGCACTATAAATACCATCAAGCAAAACCCAATATTCTGTCTAAGTTCGTAAATGAAAGTGCCTTTTTAACTACTGACATTTTGGCAAATGCAAACATTTACATAAAATAACGATATTATATGACAAACACAAAGTACATGACAGATTCTACTTTTCTCTTGAATCGACCTGATTTTCTTGAGTTTTTAGATGCAGATCTCCATTTCAAACCTTTTTGTGCAATAAATGATTTTTTTAAGGCCGACAATATTTTAGTATTTCCTACGACCATGAGAAGTTCTAAAATCTACATCCAGATGGAAAGTTACCGCAGAATATTTTAGCTGTCATTCAGACAGATTTAATTAAATCAATCCTAGTCCGCTGGAAAGTCAACATGTCCGTTCATCATGATAACAAATCAGACAATTAGTTATATATAATTTTGAATATTTAATTCGCGAAACCTAGATTGACAATGAATAAATACAGATGCTATTGTCACCAGTGTAAAAAGTTCTACAATATTTTCTAATCTTAATTATTTTCAATCTCTTCTCGCTATCCAAATGAAAATGATGGAATACCACATCTTTTGAAAAGCTTTAAAATGCCCCGAACAAATAATCGTGTATGCGTAAAAATACTGCTCTTACCTGAATGTTACAAAAAAATGTACATTTAAGAGAACAATAAACACAAAGACAAACCTATGACCTCAATCCCTTACTTGGGACAGGCACATACAACATGGGGTGTGGTTGAACTAGTTTAATGGGATCATATCCTCCTCAAACATGCTGCCAAAGGAAAAATCAAAAACAGCAACAAACGAAGCACAAAAACCAAAGTGAAATAAACAAATATCAGGCATTAGAACAAATACATTTGTAGGCAGAAGAATTTATTTAGAGCAAATAACAGGATAAAATATTCCTGCTAATACTGTTATTAATTTCCCGACTACATAAAACATAAATAACATAAGAAAAACATTTAGTAAACCACGGGGAAAAATCAGGAACAGTTTATAGCAGACTGAAGTAAACTTGCAAATATAAATGAAAGACTGCATAATTTGAAAATGATGGCCACAATTCTTGACCAGGGAGAGGCACATTGTCATGTAGTGTGGCTAAACTAGTTCAGTGGGATCCAAAACCCTCCCCAACGAGTGGTCAAAAGTGGAAAAATCAAAGAAAACAAAAGCAGTAACAGAAAAACTATAAAAAACAAACAGAAAGTCACCCAACCCAGTACCTAATCACAATAAAAAGATACATTTCTAATGACTGCTCGCAGTTACTGAAAGCAAGCTCAGGGTGAGATTCCTGATAAAACATTCAGCCTCTCA
>JARWCS010352173.1:0-11016 GCA_034783895.1 Geukensia demissa
TTACTCCTTGAAATGTACATATAGCATACCTAAATTTTCCATATTTCTTTAACATTGGTAATTTTGTATTTTGACTACTAAGTCGATACCTTCACCCTTTGTTGACTAAGTTAATTCAACAGAACAGTGAGTTTCAACGTAAGTTTACCGTATTTAAATAGACATGTATGCATGATGATTCATTTTTACGCAAAAAGAGGATGAGATATACCTTACATAACAAAAACATGATACTTTCACAGTTAGCAATCTTTTGTATCGTAGATAACAATTGTGAATATCGTGAGAAGAAAAAATTTGCCAATACAACAATTTACCTACGGTTTTTTTTTCATTTTAATGAAAATTATGTAAAGATCAAAATAATTTTTTTGCTCTACGTAAATAATTGCATATCAATAGTAACAAGCAAATGGACATCAATATTAACATAATATAAATGTGAAAATGATTTGTCCGGAATGAACAACAACAGTTAATAGAAATGTTACGACGATTGGCATAAATTAACAGAAAGTGACACGCTCCAGATATCTCTCATTTAAAACTTGACATACGCCTTTAAACGTTTTTAAATATTGAAGGAAAATCCACAATGATAAACCATATTTCATTTCAAACATAAAAAGGATAAAAACTACATGATCCGATTAGAAGAAGGTTGAGCCATAATAATATCAGAGACCACCGTGACAAACTGATGCTTAATTGAACGTGATAATATTCAGTCACGTGTAACGTTTCTAACGTATCCTTTTGATTTATTTATTTTTCTAAATCAACCGAAAACTCATTTTCTAACTTGAAATAGGACCGTCCAAAATGTCATTATACATTGTTGAAAATATCAATTGATGTATCTTGTTTGACCACAGCTTTACCAGAATAAGCATATTTTCCATTAATGTTACAATCAACATATGACTGTGAAAAGAAACACCGTGTTTCATTCGTTTAGACATTTAAAATGCATTTCTAGTGCAGCACATGTTTGTGAAAAAGAAAAAGAATTTAAATGATAAATTTGATTATTCTTATGGTCCACAAATTCCCATAATACAAAAAACCAATACCCAATGTACATAACGGAAAAAGTTTACTATTTGTATGTTTGTAATTGGCTGTCTCGCAGAAAAAACAGCAATATTCCATAGACATCCTTTCCAATCAGATGGTCTTCCCAACAACATCTCGGGAATCAAAATCGTTAATAAAAGTCAATGATAGTCCAATTATAATAATGAAGGATATGGAATAAATGCTGGGAATAAACCAACCTAATGATAGTCAAATTATAAAAATGATGGATATGCAATAATGCTTTGAATAAAATAACCCATTCATTATTTATAATTTCTAAAAATAATCAAAAGGCCTTTTAAATCATATCCTTACATTCATAAAAAAAACTACAGGAAGACTTCTAATCTAGAGAAAGTAATGCCCGAATTTGTCCTATTCCAGTAGAAATTTACGTGCATCATTTTATTTTTCAGAAGGCAATGACGTTAACAGAAGAACCTATATTTCTGCCATCCATGAAAACACGTGATGACCCAAAACACAAGTGGGATATTAATGATAACACTTTACCACTGGTAAGAAACAGTCCTTTACTCTTATAATCTGATAAAATTTTCATTGTTGTAAATTGGTATATAATACTTTCTTCATGATTTGCAGGAAATACTTGCTCAGTACCAAACCAAGAAAACTTGCCAAGTTTCCATTTTTCATTTTTCTGAAACGAAACATACACTTTCAGGTACTACAAACTGTTATGAATTTCAAATTGATTTACCCCATTGCTTTGTGTAATAAAATGACTTTATTCGTGGACATACCTTCATCGTTATTTGTAGTAAATACTTCTCCTAGTCCGAACCAAGAAAGCTTGTTTAGTTTTTCATTTTGTTTGGAAAAATATACTTTTATGTGAAACCCAATGCGAGACATTGCGTTTTAATTCACCTCAAAACACAAGTGGATATTACCACTTGCATAAACAATATTTGGGGTTATTGTAAATTATAAATTTTTATTATTGTTTATAATAAAAAAGACTATCAAAACATTTGATCTTCCATCCATTATTTATAGCATATCGTTGACCTTCTTTCTGAAATATGACCAACGATAAAAAGGAGGGCGTGGTTTAGAAATGGGTTTCTCCACTAACAGGTTGAACCACGTATAAATTTTCGACCACATCTTCCCACAGGACGTGTCAGGAAAGAACAGGCACTAGGTATCTGCGTCATGTAGGCACTGGTTGTCCAAAAGTTCCGTGCCTGGTTGTTGGTGATGTATAACCAAACAACTCGTCCGGATGAGACGTATAAGACGCTCCGTGTTTTGGAAATCCCACGTTTTATGCAGGTTAAAAACACCTTGCAACAACTCTTTTTGAGTGGTTCGTTGGCGACCAGTAATCAGGCTTAATTTTCGTATACCTTACCCAAACTTGCAAGTATATAGTGTTTGCATGTCATTAGGGTTGCTTTACCCCGGTCAAAGTCATAACTCCAGAAATTATACGTCGTCAACACAATCGTGTTGACCAGAGACCAATACCGTTTCCAGCTGAATACAGTTTTCATCCTTTAGACTGACGGAGTCACATCGTAACAAGCTGTTTTCTTGCTCCATCAGAAGGTTGTTATCCTGATCGTGATACAATAACATTTAGCCGTCTTTCATATATACCCCTTACTATAACCGGACTGGAAAATTGGCAATGCGGCTGGTGGCTTTAAGGCAGCATGAATTGTTTAGCCTTCCAGACCACACAATTTGACCACCGGGTCATAGTGGTAGGAACAGCATTGCTCATTTTTCGGAACTACGAATAATTTCGATTTTGCGCGCGTGTTGCATTTCTTGTATTAAAGGCAAGATAAACATTTTGTGGGTAGAAATCATGTCCGCTATGATAGCGAAAATTAAAACATCGCGAACATTACTACATTTACAGTACACTTGATATTTACATATTGAGAATAAAAGTCTTCTTCTTTCTTTGTCAGATTGACGCTTTCGACGTTTTCACAGAATGGCCGGAAGGTAATTGCAGACATGTTTACGACGCAGAAGTAGAAGATGCAAGACGTCACGTGAGTGGTTGGGCCATGCGCAACACTAACAATCATAACGCACACATCCTGAAAAAGTCCTGTCTTGGAGTATATGTATGCAGTTATGACTGTAGACTTGAAAATGGTTCTAAAATACAATTACGTCCGGCTATATGTGATAAAGCAAGGCGCAAACAAATAGGTATCTATAGTGTTGCAAGAATGTTTTGACAACCATTACTTTCGGGATATTAGTTTTTAATTTAATGATGTATCAATGTATAGATAAAAATGAAATAAACACATATATGTAGCTAATATTGTTCAGAGTGGTATCTTTCTGCATTATCATAAAGTTGATAAAATTCTTTGGTTTTACAGTATATCGACTGTCATGTTAAACACACATTCAAAATCCAAGAAAGTCACAGTTGTTATAATAGTTAAAGAATTCTGGAACAAAGATACTTATACACAATGTAGTTTTATTGCACTGGAGCGTGGAAAAGACTGTAAAATTCTGTAAAGTGTGAATAGCCTCTAATTTTGTGAAGTTTGTGTGGCATCTTACATTATTTTTGAAGTTTCAATGTTTGATGTTTTTTTAGGAAAACCATGTCCCAATGTAAACTGCAAAGGCCGCCTAGAGTTATTGTCCTGTAAAGGTCACTGCGGATACCCAGTTACACATTTTTGGAGACATGTGCACGGTGCCATTTACTTTCAGGCAAAAGGTGTACACGATCACCCAAAACCTGAAGTTAAAGCATCTTCAATTTCAAGACGGCATCAAAAGATGACTAGACATCAACATAAAGTTATGATAGTGAGTAATCTATAGATCACATTCATTATTTAAAATAGCAGATCGTGACAATATAATTTTAACTGAGGTCAAAAAGCAATTCAATGAGTAGGTACGGTAAGCCCATATATGGCCCAAATTTTAGATTTTATGACACACAAAATATGTTTCATTTTTTTAGTTTAAAGATTAACTGTAAGCTATAAACCAAAAAACTTTAACAAACCATTTGTAATTGTTTAATATATTGCAGAGGAGTTCTCATTAAAGTCCATATAATATTTGAAAAATTTTTATATTCCCCACGCCCGAACAAAACACACACAAATTCATCGTTTGCTCACTTTTCCTAATTTTGTATGGTTATGGTATTCTCTTTTTAAATCTTGTTTATTGTCAAAATTATGTTTCACTTGTATAATCGTTGGCAATTCTCCTCAGTAAAGTAAAATTATTTTGGGTGTATATACAATATACAATACAACTATATGGTACGATTTTTAATTTGATTTTAGACAAACTTGTTAAACGAGAAACGAAACCGAAAGTTGCCATCGGAACGCCAGAGGAAATCAGTTCATCGTAAGTAGTTAATTTCAAAATCATCAATAATCAAGAAAAAACAACATATACAGTTTGTGAAATCAACAACTATAATTTTTAAAACCCGTAAAATAGACTAAAATAATAAATGAAAACCCGACGTATTTTGTTAATGAACATTTGATTGCAGACAATATGCAGCATATTATCATTAAAATTATATATATAAAGATATTAAACGATCTGAATGCATTTTAATATGGATTGATAATATAATATCCATATAACTAATTCTATTGTTTCAAAATACAAAATTACCGATGTTGAATAAATATGGAGAATTTCAGTATGCTTTATGTACATTTCAAAAAGGAGTAACCTCTCATCAGTAGCAAAGAATAAAGATGTAAAGATAATAATAAAGTTGACATTGACTATCAAAACATTTTATCTATTTTTAGATTCTGACTTCGTCTGTTCCTGCCCACCGTTCGAATGTACATGCAAGTCAGTCGGATACCATATGTATAATCATGTAACAGTTTCAAAACGACCAAATCAATGGACTCCTCAAATATACGAAGCTGCTCCCTCACCATGGCAACGACCCTCGTCTATTGGCTCAGCAGAAGGTCAAACACCTTTCTTTAATGAAAACATAGGGAATATTGACAACATGACTTGTTCCGATCAGTTTCATAATGCCGGTATTCCCTCTCACTTAAACAACCAAAAGTACACATGTGATGGGATGTCCAACATGTTTCCAAAGATGAATATTATATTCCAACAAAATAATTTCGGTAATGCCCCGCCCGATGACAATTACAGAAACTCTCCATCAAATGTTCGTATATATAAAGTACATGACTGTATTCCCGACGACAGATCTGTTTTTCAAAATTGTTTTGTTGATGAGCAGCAAAAATTTGACAATACAACAAAAATAAAAGCGGAATCGCGAGAATGTTGTTCCGATATAGACAATAGGGATAATTTATCAACAATGCTTAGTGGTCCAACTGATGACTTTTGCGGTGACGACATTTTTAATGGATTTGACTACAGTGCAAACTACGGTGACATACTAGACCCCGAGGTATTTCCTTCTCTTGTCTCACGGTGCATGACAGATAGTGCTTCCTATCCAACAAACAGTTCACCTCTTATATCATCAACCCCTCAATATGCAGAATTGAAACCCATTCGTTCGAAACAAAGACAAAGCTCTGGATCGCTCACAAATATAACTCAATCTGTTAATAAACCTTTGAATTCCTGCAACAAAAAGAGAAGCGAAGAACAATCGCCCTTTAATTTTGACAGCATACCTATGCCGACTAGTTTATACCGATCATTAGAACCCCAGCAGAAAGCGTGTGAAATGTCACAGATGCGGCACCACGGCGAATCGTGTTCATGTAATAATCCACTAAAGCAGTACTGTAATTGTAATCATAGTATAAATATTACGTTTACATATAAGTGAAAAATATATATTTTATCTCATTGTCGACAGTGCCTTATACATAAATTATTTGTTTGCAGTATTTGACTTTTGCTGGCCATTTTAGTTTAAAAATAATTTCGGAAAGACAGCAACCTGTTCCTTATTTATAATTTTTCAACATATAAGATTCATTTGCGTACAAAGAGCTCTTCTGGGTTAACCTTTATCCGGTAAGTCAGGTACCAAAATATTGGAACACCAAATTGCAAATACTTTTGAATATAAATTGAATAAGCAGACGTTGCAAAATGTTTCGAATAAGCCATAATACAGCACCATTTATACCGCGTTTTGATCCTTAAACGAAAATTATAAATAAACATCTGCGTTTTCTACCACGTATCGAAAAATCCAGCTTTAGATGTCTGAGAAATACCAGGTAAATCGTTCCAATTGGAAGTTTTCGCATACAGTTGCTATGATTTTCGATTGGCTATTCAGTTAAATCCATTTCCTTCAATCACAATGCCATCAAAGTTGTAAAATGTCCCAATATACACTGGATTTCAAATGCTAAAATAGCAAATGGATAATATTGGCATTTACAGTTCAGGTTTTTATGAAATAAATTAACATGTGTAGTCTATGTGCCAATAGGAATTCGAAGTTTGCTCCATCAGCTATCATTCTAGATGCTTTTAGGTTATCTTCATGAACACAAATTATCATTACTTACAATCCACTATGGGCAGACAACTTGTTTTAATACGTGATTGTGCGGTAGAAAATGTTTTCATTTAAGCAATTATCTCAATGTACCTTTAGTGGGGGCGTATTTGAGTTGTTTCGAGTTCTTCTGAATACTTTTTTTTGTTCCTACCTGTACTGATAAAGAAAAAAGGGAAACCATCTACAGGTTTTATTTACATACCTTTATTTTTTGGGACAAAAAGCAATATTAAAAAAGAACAAACTAGAACAAAGGCTCAAAACCATAGTCACGACAGTGTGACCTAACGACATACTCAGTCCCCTGTGCCTTGTCCGTTGTTATGAGGAACAGTCAATTAATGAACTGATGTATCGGTCCATATGATACGAGCCTATTTTACATTTTGGAACAGTATATGTAATTGTACGGGATCGTAGGGGGATCCGGCATGGGTCCAAGAGGTCCGCTCCTTTTTTGTGGAAATTTTTAAACTTATAAACATTTTCAGGGAATGTCTGCCCACGGGCCTGGAATAGCAAGAGTATAGATTCACCAATGGTTGGTTATAACCAGTCAACATTAAAATTTTAATTTTCTGCAATTCAGTATTGAGCACCGGCAAATCAATATAAGAAGTTGTTAATATTCATAGCTACTTAGAAGATATCCATAAATGTTATATCCGGTTGATTTCCCACCATGAAAGCAAGACACGCGACATTTTCTTTATTTTCCTAGGCGAATACCATAAATAAACAAATCATAGTTCGAATTGATTATTGTGATAATTAAAATTTTAATAAGGCGGGAAGACACAGTAATGGACACGTGTTGAGGATTGTAACTATGTTTCCTATTGAAACCACATCATTGTAGCCGATATTTGAGAACCATCTACTGCACTTACTGCTTTAAATGCTTTAGGGCACTAATTAACTCGATACCTCATTACCGGCTCACATGATTTGATACCTTAGCAGTTTTACGTTGAATTTCTTTGTTAAATAAATTTTCTAATTTCAAGTACCACTTAACTTTCACAGTATTACATGGAAAGCATTTTGATATCCACATATTGGCTGTATCATCGTCATACTCGTATAAATGTTGCGTACACGATTGCTGTTCAACAAAGGTTTATTTCAAATATATCAGATTACCACAAACCTTTGAAATACGTTAAATATCTCTTGAGTTTTTATTTTACATTGCTAATTTCAACTTTTTTTATTAAATCAGTTATGGTAGTATTTAAAAAGAAATATCATAAACTTCGTCGTTGCTTACATTTCGCAGATTCGTAATCATTTAACATAGGCTATTCTAAAATGAAGTCTTTATAATCTGTCCAAATGATTGTTTTCTGTATGTAAAAACATTAATATTCAGATTTTAAACTTAGGCACAATAACATCACACGACAGCAACAATGTTAAAAGAAAAGATATTAGATAAATTCTACAATATAAACAGAAGACATATGGGTGTAAATAACAACATGACTGCACAAAAACTGCCCACCAAATATCGAAAAGTCTTATGATGAGCTTTTAATTGTCCAGTCTATATATACTTTAATCAATAATAATATGAAAACGGGAAAGGGGTAATCATCATTCACGACTAATGACCTGGTACAGGCACATAGTTAAACAATTACAAAATAGAATTCAGAGACACCAAAGGGACAGACGAATTACCAGGCAATACAAGGGCCAACAAAACTAAACAGAAGATAAAATCAGTGCACAAAACACTACAATGAAAACTAAAACGAACTCATAGAAACAAGGTTGAGGTCAGCTGCACCGGAAGTGTAAGCTACTCTTGCTCCACTAATTTTGAGTGAAGGTCAAATACTATAACGCGATAAAAGTCAAACATAAAAGTATTCATCAACAGTATTCAGTTTATCTACAAAACACCTCAACAACAATTATGATAAAAATTATTGTACTTCAAAAGGAGGATGATTTTCCAAAAAAAAAAATTGAAAAAATCCACAAACCTGCTAGCACAGGGAGTAATCAAATGCACGTAGTACGCAAAAATAGTGATGCAAAATTATCACGTATGCAAAGTAGTATTCATATAAAAAACAAGAGTCTCAGTATTAGTTCCAATAAAAACAAAAAATTCTAATATCAACCTGGAATCTTTGTCTTTCTGTTTGAATTTATTCAACAAAACGGCAAGTTTCAACGGGAATTTTATTTTAATTTAAAAGATCTCTTATTCATATATCTATAAACGAAGGGCCGGTAAAATATCCCTTATGTATCAAAAAGTACAAATTTCAACCATATTTTCCAGTTATTTGTATTTGTGCATGGTATAATAAGAAGCTTGTGATATCAGTGTCATTGTTGCAAAAGTTTTTCCTCAAGATACTAAGAAATTACTTGATTTGATACAATTTTGTCATTTTTAATATAGATCGCACGAAAACATCACAACCAAACTTTGCACAATAAAGATCTATCAAGTTTGGTTAAAATATCTTTTTGATGTTTTGGTGCGATCATATCTATTTTGAACAAAACACATCTAAAAATTCAGTATTTTTTATAGAAAATGTTAAATTCTTGTTGAAACAGCCAAATATGCACTTTCGTTCTGTCGAAATGATCAAAAATGTATAAGAAAAAGTAATCACTTATTAAAAGACGATCATTAAACAGCATTTTCACAATAACTTATTATTGTGTCTCAATATCTAAAATTTGGGCTACATATGGGGCTTAACGTACCTACTCCTTTGCTGCATTTGTTTAATTTGGTCCCGACAGGAGTGCCAATTATCTATATTAAAAATGATGTTTTTTAAATTAAATTGCTCTAATTTCATACGATGTCCAATTTGTGTATTGGTCATTTTGCATCATTAAAATATCTTTCCTGGAACATATGTAAAAATAGCCAGATATTTCGAAAAACAATTAAAATAAGAAAATTTCTTTTAAATGAACGACTGACGTAAAATTGTATAAATTGAAAACCAAAAATATAATTGTTAAATAAAGTATCAGGTACCCGAAAGGATTATAGTTTATCCAAAACGTCTCATGAATTTAGACACCCCGGAGTGTTCATAACGCTTATTATAAGATGAGAATCTTTAAGTATAGTAAAGGCACCAATAACAAACACAGAGATGCAATTAGTTGAGCAAATTAAGAAAAGAAATTCAAAAATCAAGGTTTTTGTAACTTGTCGATTATACCTGTCCTACTCATTATGGTTTATGTATCGCAGTCGGTACGATACTCTGAACCTTGCTTCAAACATGGACAAATTCTGTCGCACGAAGCCTTGTGTCACAAAAATATACTCTTGCTCATAAATATGGAATATTTTTATTTTCGACCTTTCATTAAAAATATGTATTGCTAGTCTTTTTCAAGCAAAATTCTTATTAGGAAATGGCAGTTGATGCTTGCAGGATAATATTAGAGGAAAGTTAAATAATAGAATTGGATGAAATAAAACATTTGATAGGATTTTATCCGGAATACAAAATTAGCATTTTTCGCAAAATGTGGGTTTCAGATCTCATAAAACTAGCCATCTGACAAAAATTTTAAATCGGACACTTTTTTTAGCTTGAAGTATAATAATGAGATTTGCGTAAAGATTTTGGGCATTCTGGCTCAATTTTTTGCATGCAAGTCTCCAAAGTTGAATTTCTGACTCAGAAAATGTCAATATTTCACATTTATGACCAAGTGTATAATATTGATAAAATGTTTTAAAATGTCATGGTTAACTTGTGAATTGGGTGATTAACTTTGCCCTATCTGTTACTGGAAAAAAGTATTATAATATATATCGCAAATTTTTCTTGATTAAATAATAAAAATTAAGTATATTTTAAAATGGCAAAAGCAATTTCATTTGCTAACCACGAAAGTTCCCCTTAGATTTATATCAAATTCGCAATCCGAAAGCTGCAAAGGACAATGAAATTATTAATCTTAAAGTATGGGATACGATAAGACCACTGTTTGTGCTGAAGGACAAGGGTCCCTAAGACGCGTTTTTTTTTATCCCAAGAATTTGACAAAAAATAAAAAAGTTGAAATATATATTTTTCTATATCGTATGTACTGAAAAATGTCTATTAAAGAATATCCATCGGTTTTTTAGTTTAATTGGTTCTACAATGGTCACATGCATGGCACATATAAATTGCTTTAAATATGAAAATACTAAATTGTTACTTAATTTGATACAACAATTGATTGATTGATTGAATGTTGCTTAACGTCCAGTGGCAAATATTTCATGCTTATTCAGGACGAGGGCATATTAATGAATGATGATGATGAACCCTGCTTTGTACTAGACCGACACGCTGAGCAAGATTTTTAACGTGCTAGTTCACGAAAGCAACAGTCCGCAGGAAGACATGCCACTTTACAAAGACACATTA
>JARWCS010352184.1:0-11016 GCA_034783895.1 Geukensia demissa
TAACTTTAGTTTTAATATTTGGATCCATTTCAAATTTTAAGACAATGATACCCTATATAAAATACAGGTTGGGATTGTAATGTTGACCTCATATACATGTCCGATTGAATAGGGACTTTTCTGTTTGAAAAGAGGATTACTCACAATATACTTTCAAATATCCCTAACAAAGCAACCAAATTATATGTATTTTGCAGAGTTAATATATTAGCCTGTGATTTAATTGTAGAATACATGTATAATTTCCTAAAGAAGACATGTTTTATATATATGGATGGCTATCATTTCTTCAGTTTTACAGTTTGTGTATAATTGTGAAATAAAGTTACTTCTGTTACTTCAGTGTGATAAAGTAGGTATTGTGGACACAGGATTTCTAAATTTCAGAAGAGGGAGCAGAATGTGCTATAGATTTTTTTAATAGGGACCAAGCATGCATGTGATTTCAACATTTTAATGAGATAATGTATTCTGTGATAAATTATTGACATATCCATATTTTATAGATTTATGGGATGGGCCTTTCCCAAACTCACATACCACACTTTTTGTCAACATATATCAAGGGTGTATAGTTATTTTGTAATTTTTAGGGATTTAGCATGCATCTGACTTCAACATTTAAACATATTGTGTATTCTGTGATAAATTATTAATATATCAATTTATGGGCCTCTTCCTTTACCGACAAAATCCACTGTTTATTTTCATACATATAGGATGTATTTTTTATTTAATGTTTATATTTGTAGAGGAATTAGTGGTCTATGTTAAACAGGAGATGCAGTGTCGAGGATTTCTTTCGAGAGAGTTTGCCTCCTTGCCTAATGACATGAGTAGCGGTAGTAGAGAACTATTGCTAGGATTTGCCTGGCTGATGTGTAAGGAAAGTCTTGTTGATAAATTCATGGAGTCTTGTGCATCACCTTTGGATGAGGAGGATCCTTCCTTTATGTATGAGGTTAGCAAACCATAATTACCCAGGGAATAAGGAAGAGTTAGGTTTGGAATTTGAAATTGTTATGACAGAGTAACAGGCCTGGGGTCAATTTTATTAAAATGTAATAAATTACATTACCATTACTCAAATGTATTGATGTTATGCACTACATTACACATTACTTGCCAATGTAATGCATTACATAACACATTACATAAAAATGTACATCACTGTTCAGGCATCTTAAAATAAAACCAGATTTTGAAAACATTAATATCTGTAAGGGTAGATTTATTCAGGGTGTAAACTTTCCAGTTAACTTGTTTACTTCTATATTAATGATAAAATACACTTGTGCAATTTATTCTGTCAACATATACCCTAGTGTATATTACTCTATGGAATTATATCCGAACTGAAAGAATGTTTGGGGTAGACAGAGTTGCACTTAATCATTATTGAAGTTGCATAGGTATTGCTATTTAGTAAACACCTATCAGGTCTTAATATTTTACCTTCAATACAAAATTGAATGTGTTATTAATTCTTCACATATCAAAAGTTTTTCTTTATTTGATCATGCATTATTTCAAAAATTAATATCTATGACATCAAAAGGGAAACGACCACAGGCTTTTTGTCAGGTTCTGTAAAAAATTCAGTTATGAAAACATATTCATGATATTTGTGTTATCTTTTAATTAGAAAGTACTGTGACACAATTATTAGTGAAAGTACAAAAACAACATTATGTACTATTTATCTTGCAAATCTTTTTCCATCCTCCTTGGGACAACCGCCAGCTGCAGTGGTAAAGTACATGTCTGTTTATTTAGCAATATTGATTGATTGTATTTCTTAATATCAGTTATAAAATATCAAAACAAAATCATTGTTTACTAAGTTTAGATTATAAATTCTTTGGTTTTAAATACTCATCTCTGTTTTCCTGATAATGAAAGAGATTTTTATCTAATTTATGCATTTTACACAAATTTGACTGATTTTAAACAATATTAAATCTTTAATTAACTTTTTAATCTGATTTAACAAAAGTAACAAATAAACCACTTTGAAAATAAGTGTTTTTCTGGTTGACTCCAGGAAGTTCATATATAAAGTAGCAGTATCCATGTAATGTAAATGTAATTGAAAGTAATGGTGCATTACAGCTAATTTTTGTAATGTAATGCATTACATTACCATTACCATTACCATTACAAAAAACAGCCAAGTACACATTACTTCACCATTACACCGACATTGGCCACATTACATTACACATTACCATTACACAATACCATTACCCCAGGTCTGCTTACAAAACATTGATTAATTTATTGATTTATTGTTGCTTAACGTCCAATATTTCAACCAGATTCAGGACGGGAACAAGTTAACAAAACATCAGTCAAAAAGAAGACTGTTATAGACTGTTAGTAATGGACCGATAAGGGAGGAACTTATTTTAGAATGGCAACGGAAAAACTGCGGATTGGATAGAGTTCGAAATTTAGCCTTGTAACTGGCCATCTACTGAACAAAGATGAGTTGTAACATGGGATCTTTAACGTGCTAAAAAGTGGCATTTTCTAAACATGAGGCGTCTTCAACGTCTTCCTCCGGTCGGATTGTCCCCACATCCATGGACGGCCGCTTTGGAGCACTAGTGCCTCAAGG
Source organism: Geukensia demissa (assembly GCA_034783895.1). Classification (NCBI taxonomy): domain Eukaryota; kingdom Metazoa; phylum Mollusca; class Bivalvia; order Mytilida; family Mytilidae; genus Geukensia; species Geukensia demissa. The sequence goes on from JARWCS010352184.1 coordinate 2,621, forward strand.
ACAGAGATACTTAGTGCCTATTCTTTGCCCGTCACATCCTTTTAGATAAGGTGGTCGAGTATTTATACATCCCAACCAACGAACACCCTTTAGCAGGGGTTCTTCCTGTAGCCAAAAACCGAACGGCCAATTTCTATGCCCCGGTCGTTCTCGAAGGGACTTACAAGACAAGATACAATTGTCGCATTTGAAGAAAATTTACAATATATATATACTTTCCCTTGATCTACAATTCTACCGGATTTTGGTGACAGAATACATTTAACAGCATTATGATCGCGTTCTAAAATCGCTACAAAGGTGCGGCATCTGTCGTTCACCTAACAACACTTTCAGTTGGAATAATTCTTCGAGACATCACAGGAGCGCCACACTTGCTTTATGTCCTCCACCACAAACCTTACGTGGCTTTCGGTCCTTTATCGATGCTTACAAATGCTAAATTGCAGTTTGACGAATTTTTCACATATAATATCCCCTTTACAGTGGTCAATTAGAGGTTTGATTCGCCAGTCAAAGTTATATGTACTGAGAAATAATTTTGAGTGTGCCCAGAAATCGCTCGGTTCCCGCAAGTCTATTGCACTACCTTTCAAATGAATTCAAAGATACCAAAGGAGCAGACAGAAATCATTAAGTCGACTGTCAAGTAACGTGAATTTGTATATCATGTCGTATAAGACATCTACTGAGGAATGCCAAACCTCCGGAGATGGTACAAAACTGAAAAAAAAAATACCAAAGTCATAAACCAATCGTCACACATGACTTAAGTTAAAATATCATTGACTTGGCCGCCAGGTTGGGAAAAATATCAAAAATATCAAGTAGCAAACGGCAACATGTGTTAACAATAATTATCCTTGATAACCGTGATGTCAAAAAACTCATTAAATTTAATGCAAACCTATAAATAAGATCCAATCTGACAAATAATGTTAAATTTTAACTTTCTCTGGGGATGTCGAGCTCCAAAGAAAGATTATTATCAAAATGATACCGTTGCGTGGTCAAGAATAAAAGAAGCATGACTCAACATGCTATTCAAATTACACAATAAATAAGTAGCAATCGTCTCTGAGAACAGACTGATTCCACCTAGTCGGCTAACAAGGAGAATGCACCACCTTTCATTCCAAATACTAGACGCCAATATTGACTACAGAAATTTCGCCTTTTTCCCAAGGGTCATCAGATGCTGGAATGCCCTCCCACCAGATATTATATCCTCTGAAACTCTAGCCACTTTCAAAGACAAAAGTGGTCCATATGGATCACTAGATACCTAGTATTTTTAAATTGATAATACCTACTTCACAAAATGTCGTATTTTAATATCGAAATAATCAACTCGTTGGTAGTTGCCATTGTGAGGCTGGAGATTTAAACCGAATTCAAAACCATTCCCCTAACAGGATATATGATAGAAAAGCAATAATGAATTAAATAAGGAGGGCAGCACACTCCACTCTCTGTATTGTCCTTATCGGAAATCCTGCAATCTAACGTTTTATCATATATTTATATAAAATATGTGAATTCTGCATAGATGATACATATGAAGGTGTAGCACCAATATCATCCCGGAAAGTACACCGGTATCGTTTCCTCAATAATTTCGTGGCTGCAAAAATGTTCGCAGATGGATGTTAGACAACGTGCTAGATAGCCAGCATTGGTTGTACGGATACTCATTGTCTGATTAGAAGAACTTTGTCTAAGCTATTTGACAAGGAAATACACTTCTTTTTTTAATTGGACTACCATGCAAAAAACGCATCTGGTTTGTCAATGTATTAAGAAAGTTGAGACAAAATAAAATATTTCTTAACCATAAACTTGGAAAATTTGATATAAATGTACGTGTCAACTAGATTTTTGTTATTTTGGAGTAAAGACTGGTGCGTTTATATCGAATTTTGTGAAAATAGCATTTGATCTGTCAAATATATGAAAAAGGTGTTATAATTCAATTTCACAGGAAAATATTTGAATTCGATAACATGTCGTCAAACATATTTGTTTATCGATGTGTAAAATTTACTAATTTTTGGTATTGACTAGTCAAGTATTTTTGCAGGTTTGGAATTATAAACATGATAAAAGTATTAAGATAAATAATTAAAAAAAATTTTTTGGCCAAGATGAGTGTTATAACAAAAGACTTATTAACAATTATAAATTCATCAATTTGTTATTTACAGCAGCAATCCAATATCTTTGAATCGTTGAAATAATTTGTTTACAATTCATCCCCACTTGAAAAGGTCAGTCCAAAATGACATAAGATAAAAAAAATCCTGACCTGTTCAAGCTGGTCTACAAACTGTGGTCAACAGTACATGTAGTTTACCTTTGCCTACATGTACTTTGTATATGTTTAAAATATAATGTAATGTTAAAGATTTTGCTTCAAAACTAAACTTACATTGTAGACAATAGTTTAACTCCCTTTCTCTCCATCCCCATGTTGAAAATTAATATAATGATCAAAATATCCGTTGCTTTCAGATAAGGACACAAGCTTGTCAAATAGTCAGCACGCAGGTAACCAGTTAGTCAAAGTCTTTAATCTTTAAAGCAAAGTGGGGAAAATCACCACCCAGCGCTCACTCGACGTCTCTTGTCCTTTATTGGGTATTTACATAGATTTGACAATTTTCATTCGGAAAGGGCGTCAATCTCATATTAAACTTTAATGAATATCGTATAATTGTAGTTAAATCTGTGGTCTTTAAAATATATGCGAAAATAGGTTTTAGCTTGACATAATTATATAATTTTCCTCTGAACAGGTTATGTTTTATATATCTCTGATTTACCCACTTTGCTGTCTGTATTTCCTTTAAACCCGTTTGTATTTTGGGTGATTAACAAGGTTGAGACCGGTTGTCGTTACATTGAATTGGTTGAAGAATGACTTTTCTATTTCAAATTTTGAGAAAAAGTGAAAAAAAAGTTTATAACAAAAGCCCAAAGATTTCATTTATAGTGATAGATGCTGCTGGCAAACCTGGACCAAATATTGTTGGTGGAGGATCTACCTTTAATTTGGTCGGTGATTATGACGAATGCCTGTCAGTTAAAGCTGAAGCCACTGTAAGAAATATTCAGTATCAATTCAAAGGACAGTATTGTACAGCGGAGATACCAATCAAGGTAATTTATGTTAGCCATGTTATCTTGCAGTGATGTCAATGCGTATCTTGATTACTTGGTAATGGAACTTTGATTAAGGTTGTTCCTCGACATTACAAAAACCGACAGTCTTAACCAAAGGCGGATCGAGACTTTTGGAAAAAGGGGGCACTTGCCAACACATATTCGTACATCAGTGGATCTAACTTTTTGAAAGGGGGACCTGCTAATACATACTTGCCTGCTTTCAAAACAAATGCTTAAAATCATATTTGCATTTGCAAAAGGGGTCCCAGTCCCCTGGATCCACCCATGTTCACTCCCTTCCAATAATTAACTGGTTACGTTTGTGAAAAACGTGTGGATTGACAATTTAAATATTAAATATTTAAAATTGCTGAGGAGTTAAGGCGACAAAAGCACATATGAACAAAAAGGGGAAACATTATAAGATAGATTCAACATCGATGGAATACTAAATCACATCAAAATAAAAAAATGATGGCATACTACTCTTTGTAATGAACTCTTCACCACCAAAGTACAGCAAGGATCGAGTACTACTCCATTTTACCAGTTTTTAATCACCCCAAAATACAACAAGGATGAAATACGACTCCTTGTGATGAGCTCTAAATCACCCCTATTTACAACAAGGATGGAATATTACTCTTTTCTGATGAGCTCTTAATCACTCAAATTACAAAAGCGATGGAATATAAATCCTTTTGAGGGGTTCTTACACTTCAAATACAAAAAAGGATGGAATGCTACATCTAAGGATGAGCCCTTAACCACCCAAAACACAATGAGGAGGGAATTCTACTCCTTTTAAAGTGCTCTTATTCACTCCAAATGCAGCAATGATGGAATATTACTGAATTCGTCTCCTTTTGATGAGTTCGTAATCACTCCAAATACAACAAGGATGTACTTCTACTGGTGACGAGCTCTTAATCTCCTAAAACTCAACAAGGTTGGAATACTACTCATTTGGAGAGTTCTTAACCTCCTCAAATATTACAATGATGGAATAGTACTCCTTGTGATTAGCTCTTAAACACCCATAATGCAACAAGGATAAAATACTACTCCTTTTGATGAGCTCATAATCATTTCAAATTCAACTAGGATAAAATACTATTCCACTTGACGAACTTTTAATCACTTATGAACTATGTGCAACTACTCAGCTAATTGCGTGTTTGATAAAAAGGTTTTTAGATGTTTGTCTACCAGAAAACGATACAGGCTTCTGCGTGACTCTGTATATAATGACATTAATCTGTATAATATCTGCCTTGTAACGTATGTATTATCTCATTGTTGAAGCTTTGCATTTAACGCCGCTACAGACTTGGTTGAAAAAAAAACGCATTTTGGTGTATTAGCATTGTTTGTTGCATTGTCTGTTAATTCTTATTTTTACGAAAGCTCTTTTAATTCGAAAGTCGAATTTTAATTCGACTCCATTGGCCCTCATTGTACTTTATAAGTTAAATTTAAAAAAGACTATTCTGCAAATAAATTTAATGTCGTGAAAATATTGCAAATGAGAAACCTTGAATTTTTCATATTTTTTCCCTTTTAGTCATACTGTCATGACGCCATTTCCGAAAAACTTCAATATGATTTTCATTCAATCATTATCCTCAATGACTTTTTAGGTTGGAGCTCAGAGTGGGGTTATTAACCTTGGATTGTGTGTACCAGACAGCTTCAGTCAAAAAGACACAAAGGATTTGGTTAATTCAGGTAATAACTGTTGTAACGAAAAATATTCATAACGAACTGTTTTCAAAACAAAACCCACACATATTAGTTTATCAATATATCACCTAACTGTAAAAATATACAACACACGCGAATCAACTTATATGTCATTTTTAGCTGCTGTTTTTGTTTGTCAACGGTGTTCACAATTTAATTTAAATCATCTTTTTTGCAGCAATCAGGATCAGGATCTGGTCTTAACCTTTTTTATGTCTCTTTGCCACCAAAATGACTTCACAGTTGATAGTTACCCAAACTCATTCACTAATATAATCAAGCCATTGTTTTATTTTAAAAATGTAAAATTAAATAAATGCTACTAAAAATTACGCCTGAAACAAATGTTTCTAACCGGTAAGATTTAGCAGTAAAATAATTCAACAATTAGAGGATAGGGATAAGCAGTAGTTTTTTACGCAACCATTCAACAATGATATACAATGTGGTATTAGATTAGTGATGTCGGTTTAGAGTCGCTGTTTTTATTAATTTCGTCTTACTTTTTTAAACTTCTTTCTCGACAGTTTTACCATTGGTTTCTAATGACACAATATTTGCCATATCTGTTACCTGTCAGGAACCAGACAGACCTCTCGATACAAGAGCAAAGGCAGTATTGTAAGTCCTAAAACATTTTCTACAGTTACAATAATATATCATTTTGAAAAGAAAGAATGAACTTCATTTTGAATGATTCATCTCTTGATCTTTAAATCTTATCGGACAATGGTTTTTGCCGAAACCAAAGAATGAAACCAGGGTTCGATTGCAAATTCCCATGTGGCAGTTAATAAGTTATGTCATGTTTTAAAAAAGCTGTAGGAAATGTAAGAAATATGTTGAGAACAAAAAAGAATTCGAAGATATCAAAGGGGCAGACAGAAATCGTTAAATAAGAAGACAGACAATACCTTGCCAACAAACAAGAAACGAAAGATAAACATAGTACACACAACACTACACTGAAAACGAAAGGTAGAGTGTAAATTCATATAAATCTAAAGTCATCTCGTTGTCAACCGGAACATCTTATTAGCTAGAGAACTTATTTTCAAATTAGTAATTCGGAAAGGTGGATATTGTAAGACTATAACCTATGTTTGGCACCATAAACTTACGCTTCGATGAATTCAAAAGCCAGACATTCTGTTTTTAAAAAAGTAAAAAGTGTGTTTGGATTACTCGTGCTTTCTAGTCTCCATACCCTTCCCTAATCCTCGCTGCACAGAGCTTATGTTTTAATAGCAGGAACATATAATGAATAGATAAATTAAGAAATAAAATAAAAATAAAAATAAAAAACAATAAACAGCTGCAGATATTAAGAGCAACTTGAGAGAAATCTAAATGTTTGTTTAAGCATACTAAATAAAGTTCACCAACATCGACAGAAACATGATATCTAAAATCCTCCACAGCGGCATTTTTTTATTGATATTATATTTGTTTACAGAGTTGTTTTATCAGTTTTTATTGCACTGATGGTAATTGGAACCGGATATGATGTCATAATGATTCAGTGGCCGCAATGGAAAAACGAAGAGAAAGGAGAGTGTGAAATCCTGATCGATGAGAAATCCCGTTTGATCAACACCAAAAAGATTTCCAATAAACCATATACAGGTAAAATTACTCTTGTAATCAATGCGCTCATAATCATGACAAAATACATATTTTACTTTTTTCATTTTTTGTTTGTGTAGATTACAAAATTTCTAGCTTTGCTTGATATATTTATTTGTGTGATAAAAGATTAGTTTTTTTTTAATTTTCTAGGAATTGCTGGGAAACTTCTGCAATCATTTTCCGTTTACACAAACGCAAGCAAGATCTTAAGCACACAACAGGGAGCAGGAAGTTTAACCGCAATAAACGGGATCCGTTTTATTACGATGACATGGGTGATTCTTGGTCACACCTGCATTTTTGCAATGAGTTTACTAGGTAAATATTTCTCCAGAATCTGTGTACCTTTGTATAAAATCATGAGCAGGTATAATTTATATTTTCAAATGTCTATAATAGTTCTAGTTTAACTTGAAATCGAGTTACCTGAAATTTGGCTAAAAGTCAACCCAGTATTTGATTTATTTGTAATTTATTCCTACGTTGACATTTCACTGAAGTTGACGTTGTTTTTCATGTATATAATACATTTGCTTTGTAATTGTGTCAAAACTACAATCACCAAGACGGACACGGTACTTTTTATTATCGTAAGTAAACAATATTAGACTCGTTTCAATCGAACCTACATCAAGTAAACGACATCAGACTTGCTTCGGATCTCCGTACACTCAAACCGGGTAACGCAGTAAGGACCCAGTGAGATATATGAAAGAAACGTGTTAAGGTGGATATCTTCTTTTCGTTCTCAGATATCGTTGAAACAATCAAGTACAGAAAATAACTTAGACCTGCCTTTTTTGTGTCTCTCGACTACAGATATATCAAATTTTTGTAGTTTTAGTGTATTATAAATCGTCAACAACGTTTTGATGTTGGAAATTACATTGAGTGTAGGTGGTGAACTTCGAACTTTCATCGATAGTATCTACTCGGGAAGATCAAATTTGAATGACGTTTTGGTCAACAAAAGTTTCATAACCTGTACTTGGTTATCTATCAAAGATAGAACTTGTAACATTGAGTTACTAGCGCACCGTTGTTCTGTTTGGAAGAAATCGGACAAACAAGACCGCGGGTGTGGATACTGTGGACCGCTGGTTTGTGTTCACGAAAGAACACAAGGAACGCAGGCTAGTTTGTCGGTTATTTTTGCATTTAAATTACTGTCTTCTTTTATTTGCTCGCTTGTCCTCATGTGTTCCTTTTTAATTGTTTCCGGCGCCTTGATTAGTCATCCAATATGGCCACCGTTATTAAAAAAGAAAGAGTGTGGAAAATCTTCTCCGCAGAAACAAAATGGCCAATCAAACTCAAAGGAAAGTTGATCCTCTTTTTGAATGGCATCCTCGATATTCATAATGGCTGCCATAGCCGAACTTACTTTAACTTCCATTCTCCAGCTAAAAGAACAAGCGACCCGAAGCATTTTCGATTCCTTTATAATAGATAACTACACGTTATTTTTACACCAGAAATTCAAAAAAAAAATAGTAAAATAAAAAAAAATTAAAAGGTGGAGGGGGTCTGATGCACCAAGCGCTTTGTTATTGTGTGTTAATGCCTGATATGTCATTGCAAACATTCTAAGCGAATAAGACTTTCTCAGTCCAGTATAGAATACCGAGATGAGATATAAAAATTTGATAGTCTAAAGAGACTAAGACAAATTTAAAACAAACTATATAAATCAACCATGTTATTATGTTTTAATGAGATTGTTATTGCAAACATTGCTAACGGATAAGAATTTCTAAATCTAGATTACACAAAGAGACAAGGCAAATTTGAAACAAACTTAAAGATAAAACGAAAACAAAAGAAACAAAGGCTTGGAATCAAAATTACACCAACATTTT
>JARWCS010352194.1:0-11015 GCA_034783895.1 Geukensia demissa
TCATTTCTTCTCAATCTGACAACATATATGGCCACCATGGGCAATACTTATCTCTGATTGGCTTATTTAAAGGAAACCCATTTCCTATTAAACTGTAAAGCCAAATGGAACCAAATTTGACAAGAGGTATCATTCAGTTCTTCCCAGGTGAGAGATACAGGCTCAGTCCTTCTGAGCCTCTAGTTCTATATCAGATCAGATCAATCATTTGAAATGTATTTTATGATCAGGCACTTATAATAGTCTACCAGCCAAACCTGAAAAAGCCTCTAGTTAACGATTTGGATGTCTACCACTGGGTACCGGGATATTTTTGTGACATGATAATTGTTTGCTCATCTGATCTTTTATTTTAAATCTGTTATATTTGTTAAAATGTGTCCAAAAATTGTATAACAGAGCTCTTTTTAGACCAACCTTATTTTCGACAATGACCTTTTCCAACTTAAGGCCATTATCAAGGGGTTTAACACGCCCGCGAGACTCGAGTCCGTTGAATGGAGGCCACGCCAAAGCAATGTCTGTTGACAGAGTAGTGTACGGGTCCGTTAACAAAAATGAGTAAAATACATCAACACATTACTTTGAAAACGAATATAATAAAATATTCACAGCAATCAACATCGGAATTATTATCAGTCAAAATAACTAGTATTCATAAATAAAACCCGATAAGTTTGTTTTTTTTTTCAGAAGCGTGCACGTGTGAATATTTGTCTGAAAAACTGAAAGGCATATGACTATCATATGCAAAAGAAATACCGACAGAAATATAAACTTCAATTTTGCTTATATTGAGATATTCCACGGATACACGCAAGACTGTCCATTAGTTGGGAGTTATTGTACAGTAAAGTAGTTTGAAAAAAATAAAATGATTCGTGTCTGTTTTTGTCAACATAATATATATATATTGCTCCAGTTACGTAATGGTTGACGAGTTTACACGTATGGTTGGGGTCGATGACGAGTTACGTTGCCCTTAAAGAAAAACTGGTTATTCCGCTAAAATATTTTTTTCTTGAAGCAATAAGTCATCATATAAAATGTCAATAAAAACATTTAAAACTAACGTTGGTATTTTACACTTTATAACAACTCTTTGTACCAGATAGATAACTATGCTGGTTAATAGAACGTGATGAAGTAAGTAAATGGCAAAGTAAATTAGTGATCCACCATTTAAGAGGACTAACGTTGGGTGTTGGTGGTTGTTTGGGGCGAAGATCTAATAAAGCATACTTTTAGGTTAATCATATTAAATTAACTAATTTCATTACTGCTATCCAACTATACAAAGCAATAATTACAAGGAGGACGCGAAAGAAAACCGAAAGGCCAGACTCGGGAACAAGACGGAACATGGCGTATATTGTACATATTAAACTAAAACAACTATATCACTATAAACAATGCGGAATTACCCACTAAAACGAGAATGAACTTGGTCCGGAAGGGTAAGCAGGTTCTCCCTTCATAAAGACACCCGCCGCATTTTCTACTTCTTAATCCGGTATTATAGTACAATGTATGAATAATGCGATTTTCAACATATATTTACAAATTTCAACAAAAGAATAACACTATACTATATATATGGGGTAAATGTCAGACAGACTGCACTCCAACGACGAGAAAAAAACAGGAAACTTAGAAATCCAGAGGTCTTCAAATATGTTCTTATATTTTTTCAGTTATGGTGTATTTATTCTTATTCAGATAACTAGCTCTATGTGTACGTCTTCATTTTTTTATTTTTCGGCCAATGCATGTACGCCTTCATTTTCGGCAAATGGCTTGATTGAAAATTATCTAGCAGTTTATCTGTATATTACCAGCCATATTCAAACTATTTTAAAAAGTTGAGTCATTTAACAAAATCTTGATGTGTCCTGTGTTTTTTAAACATTGTGTTTGATTTTATATGTATTACTGTCGGGTAACTTGTGGCAGATTTTGTTAGATTTCTTTGCCCGTGTATATTTGTAATTGCTCCAATGTACAGATGTAGTGTCGTCGACATCTAGCAAAGAATTCCGTCCAAACCGATGCTAGGGATCATCTCATGAGGTGTGAGTTTTTACTCCGTGTTGAAGGCCTCACTTGGACTTTGAGATGAAGAACAGCAATCAAAGCACTCTTCCTTTGCTTGGAATTTACTTGTATATATGAGATATTTGTGTCATGAATATTTACACGATATCCTTTCTTTCTATTTCAAATGCCTTCAATAAAAGTCCTTGCTGAAATTAATACTGTAAATTCTTTTCTACTTAGAACGGCAACTAATGTTCGGATTGAAGCTCACTCTGTGGACGTTCCAATTTTGTTGTAATATAACAGGTTACCTTAATTTATGATATTGTCATTGAAATTTGAAACATGACAGTTAACTTAATGTGAGAATATTTTGAAAGCAGCAGTTGTTTCTAAGACTAAAACTTATTTTCAAATATCAATTAGGTAAAAAGAAATGTTCGCATACAGTATTGATTCGGGACGCCTTCCTGAACGCTCTACTGTTCAAATCTTCCTCTTTTTCCAAGCTCATTTACCATAATTGTCGTTTCATTTCTGAAAGTACGTTAAACAATGACTCAATATGACTCAATGCGAGCATACGAAGCTCTTTGTTGTGTAATTAGATTTATATGCATAATTTTAATAATAACATCCACTCAAATTGAATCGTTTTCTTGAGTAGAAGTTGTTTATGTTTAGGACCATTAACTTTTTGACAGGGTTTTTTTCATTATCTGTTGAAAAACTCGTCAACGGACATGTCAACGGTTAAAATTTTTCGTGGTTGGGTCAACTGACATTTTACGCACAATTATATCAATATTCACAGATGTCGCCATAAAAAGATAATAATACTAAGTTAAACTTAATTAATAAATCTCTTTCAAACGAAAAAAGGATGTAAAATATCCCTAACGGAAAACAGTTTATTAATGCAAAACAGTATGTTTCTTTACATTTTCAAACAGTAAATATACAGTCGGAAAGTAAAAATGCCTTTTAGTTTTATCAGAGATGTATATAATGTATATCTAAATATACGTCCCTGGTTTTATGGAAATTTTTACGACCAATCATGCATATATGTTTATTTTGACAGACACATTTATTTACTACCAGAAATGCACTAATTTTGTCATATTAAAAAAGGTTTACTGACCTCGGTTATAATCTTTCGATAACCTCGTGTCAACAGTCCGTACTCTACCCTGTCAACAGACAAGTGCTGTCTTGACGAGGTCTCCATTCAACGCGGAGAACATGAAACATGCAGTACTTGTCGACAGGTAGACAGGTATGGAGATCACAATCGTGGATTGCTCCAATGTCATTTGAAAAAAATGGTTGTTTTAATGCATTTTTCAAGCCGCGAAACATTTCTCTATCCATCAATCTTCGAGCCAAACAAAAGGTGGTTGGCACTCAAATAAAATTCATAATCAATTATTTGCAATAATCGGAGGGCATTAAATATGCATTAAATATTTTTTCAATACATGTAACCGATTTTTTTTTTGGAAGTTTCACTAGATTTTATAGGAACTAGAAAGTTACGCTCAATGTAATACAGCTAAACAATCCAAGTGACCAATCTTCTTATGAAACTAAAGGGAAACAATACAGAAAAATAATCGATCATACAAGAATCGGTTGACTCTGAGATTTTCATTGAACCGAGTCTCTCATGTTTTGGCTATTATTTCTTAAAGCAAAAAACAAAATCTGAAAAGGAAATTTAAAATGCGCATTTACTATCTTACCAGTAATTCAATTTGGTGTTCTAAGTATCACAGTGCCGTTGTTTGTCATTTGCTCATGTGAATATTGCTGATTTATTTTTGTGAAAAATTAAAGTTCCAACGACGTCTTCATTCATTTAGTCTGATACTGCCAAGCTTATTTTTTTGACGTTACGCAAAATATGTCAATAGATATTAATCTATCAAAATATCTTATATTTACTAAAATTCACAAATCCTGCGAGCAAAAAATGTTATAATGGAAAACGTAAAAATTTCCCAATTTTCCATACGATTGGAGAAAAACGAAGAATATGAATAAACATTTCGAAATATACAAAAGTAACCGAAATTTTTCTCTTTTTTTATCAAGATAGATCTCCATTTGTCTATTTTAGCATTAGAGTAAGCATTTAGAAAAAGGAATTCGAAGATACCAAAGGAGCAGACAGAAATCGTTAAGTCGGAAGACAGACAAGACCATAGCCAAAAAAATAAAACGAACACACGACACTACACTGAAATCTAAAGCTGGAGTAACACGAACCCTACAAAAAACAGGGTGAGTTCAGGTGCTCCGTCCGGAAGGGTAAGCAACTCCTGCTCCATTAGTGGCACCCGTCGTGTTACTCAGTGGTAAAAGCCGGTATATAGTCACAATCGATGTTAGTCACAACTGGTATAGGAACGGATTTGTATTCATGACAGTGGGAAGATATCCATTGTCATTTGTGAAATGGATATTTGTTACCGGTCAACTAAATCATGATGGCGACCGAAAAACTTCCGCATTGATGACTCTAATCTTTCCCTGAGAAACCCTTGGGTCTGTAGCTTTCTTGTCAAATCTGTTAAATAAAGGCGTAATTTTACCTTACGATATAGCTTCAATTAATTAGGGTAAATTGTTTCAATATCACCTAGCGGGCTGATAAAGCTTGTTCCGAAATTCGCATGCTCCTCCGTTATTGTTTGTAGCGTCGATCGCGCCCATCTTCGGGTATATCCGGAGTCGAAGTGTTTCAATATAACCAAGCGGGCTGATAAAGATACTTCCGAAATTTATAGCATGTTTCTCCGTTAATGTCCGGTGCCTTTATTTACACCCAACTTCGGGCATTTCCGGAAATGAGTGGATTATCTTTTACTTTTTCAGAGTTTGTTATATAGGTAATAAAACATTGAAAAAAGAAATAGAGCTTCGTTATATTATTAGATATATTAGCAATATAAAACATATGCTAATACCCACACTGTTGATACATAGTTTGGAGTATATGATAAAGGGACCATTACATAGCATTTTTTTATCAAATGTTTAATCAGCTCTCGTTCGTGTTATCATCCTCGAGCCTAGCGGCTCTCGGGCTGATAAACATCAATATGATATAAAAAATACCATGTTATAATCTATAAACATTACACATGGTAAAACAATTTTTTCGGAAGTTCTCTGTAATAAGCAGATTGGGGATTTCAGATAACAGATTAAATTATTGAAAGTTCATGAAGCAACAAGGTTTTTGAATTGCTATTTATAATAAGAAAATGTGTTATTAAAAAGGTTTTTAAGATAAAAAAATAAACGAAAACGATATACAGAAACAAATATGTTATCGTTCTTTTTTATTGCCGAGCATTACATAACAAACATCGCACTTTGTTTTGATCTTGCTGTAATGATTATCCCTCTACCAGGCGACTACATTGATAGGGAAAAACAATTATCGTCATTTCGTTGTTCATTTACGTAGTGAGGACTATTAAATCAATGACGTTAAATGGCAAACCAATGATAACCAGATTATAGCTGTTTAGTGTGTCCTATGTAGAATACTTAAGTATATTTTCCAAAAAGACAAGACAAAATCGAAACAAACTAAAAAGTAAAACGGCATAAGAAACCAAAATTTGGACTAAAAGAACTCCTTTAGAAAACAGTAGTCGGATCAGGTGCTTCGGAAGGGTAAGCGCGACACCAGTCGTGGAAATATTTTACTCTAATCCAGGTTAACGTCAGTCCGATAGGGGGTCAACCTATTGTTGAATTACCAGTTACAGCTCCAGAACTAATTGAGATACACTGATACCATAGAAATTAACCAATTCATGATGGCGACAATAATATTCAAGGATGGACGATTTCAACCTTGATTTGACGTATCCTTGTTGTAGTAATTAACAAATTAACATGGCAACAACAATGCTATGTTCAGAAAATATTAATACTCTGAACACACAAAAGAGTATCAACTGCGACACATAAACATGGTGGGTCATTTTAGCTTAGGGGATATCATGCCGTATTTTTAGACTTTTAATTTCAATAAAGAATGAAACAAACAAATGTACAGTGGTTTTAATTGCGCGCCCATAATCATGCTAAATATATTGTTTTTATCTATAAAAATTAAATTATATGTATATTAATTTGTAAAACATGTAAAAATGTCCCCCATTGGTAATGTCAAAATATATTTAAAAGAAAGAATATGGAATATATGCCAGAGAGACACAATCCATATCTTTGCTGGATTTTGCAATTTATGACTTCTCGCTCAGCTGTTGCCTTTAGTTCACTAGATTTCCGTGGGGCATGAAGCTAATTCTTACAAAAATAATGCCTTGCATTTCTCTCTTATCAAACAGATTTAGACAAAATAGAAAAACAACGATTGAAAATGTCTTAATGGTATTGCGTACGAATGCACTTGATAACTTATGATACAAATGCGGCTTAGTAAAAATGATAATATTGTTATATTTTTATAATGTACGATACAAATGCCTGTTATCATTGTACATATAAAAATCAGTTGTATAAACACAACACAAAAGTCATTACTTGCATTGCATGACTTAATTATGAGATGCCCATTGTATGCTTAAGCAGCTAAAATAAAAATGCGAAATATATTAAGACTAGATATATTTGAATGGCATCTGCTACTTCTTGGATTCTAGCTCATAACAAGTAGAAACAGCCGTTTAATAAGTCGCCATATATGGTAAAACGACAGATATTTCACAATTGGCATGATTTGCAAAACCTCGACCCCCATATACTGTAACGTTGTACAGGGAGATAATCAACTAAGGTTTCTCATTGCATATCTATAAGCAAAAAGCTAAAATAAACAAATATTGATCCGTAAACAATCAATTTCTTAAATACAACTTAAATGAAACTATTTAAAAAGTAAAATGTAAAAACCCAGCATGGTATTTCTACGGCGTATTAAATCTTTAGTTACAATTAACAGTATGTCTGAAACGACATGATAGATCGTAACTGAATTAAGCTTTGATACATTCATTTGATATTTATTGGTTTAATAACGATGAACAATGAAAAGTACACATGTATTAATATATATGTATACCAAAACTTTTCAAACAAGACTTGGTTATTCACGGTATCATAATTTTCCAAAGTATCCCAGTTGCCAATACATTTATATCAAAGTTACCTTAATTTATATTAAAATTACCGTTTTATAAAATACAAGTTATTCATACTTATAGTCATGTTCATATCACAGTTGCAGTTAAACGAACAGTCAAATAGAAATTTCGATCGGAATATAGCCTGCAGCCACAGAGTTAAATCGCCATTATAACAGTGGCACAATGGCAACCAGCCCTGTTGCAGTGTATTATGACAAAATGTGGCTATTAAAATCACGACACAATGAAAACGGTCTGCCATATTAGAGAACCTCAGACCGTTGTCAATCGTAGTACTATCGACAACAAAGAGTAAAGATACAGAAAATCAGGACACCAATTGACAACAACGACATTAAAATCGATCAAACAAATGACAACGTAACCCTCCTTCTAAACATTTCCATCAACCTTGCAATACTACAGAAAAAACTGGTCCCACTCGAGGCGGTTTGACTGAAAGCATCGATTAACTGTGGAGGACGCTTATAACCACTTACCCCCACGAGCCATTACATGAGATACAAAAGATATCAGTATTACAACAGTCAATCATTGAAAGTATACAAAATCGTGATTGATAAGTAGACAACAGCATGATTATCAACAATTTCATAAAACGTTCTAAATAAAAAGATAAAAAAAGAATAATAAATGTATATAATTGCCCTTTAAAATTGTAAAATTATTATGAAAGCAAGTAGTAAAAAAAGGTTTAGACTTTATTCTTTCATTGAGTTTCATATTAAAACTTTAAAATTGCAAAGTGTACTTATATGTTTTTTGGTGGATTTCACTCTAACTCGATCATCAACAACCTTTGAATATTTTGGTTCCTTGAATTTAAATATTAAATGTAACAAAACACTTCGTACACAATACATTAGTATCTGCTTTTAATATATCTGGTATCGCTTAAATTACATATATACTATAAATTAACGAGGTTTAAATAACAACAAATATAAGATAACCGAATAAATACCGTTTGTTCACAATGCCCTAAGCTTCTGACCTTGGCATGTTCGGAATGCCCTGGACATTGCGACTGACCTATACGATTGATGTATAAAGTTTTTGTCAAATTAAAAAAATATTTCTGATCTACATATTCAATAAATAAAAATAAAAGTTTTCTACAAAAAAAAACAAAAAAAAAAACAAACAAAAATTAATACTAAATAAGAAGAAAACAGGATGAGTTAAATTGTAAATTATCATACATTTTTTCTGTGTAACTCGATCGTCGACCTTAACAATATTTTGATTCCTTGAATTTATCTATTCAATGTAACAAAACTATTTGTGCACAATACATTAGTATATTTGCCATTTATATATCTTTTTTCGCTTGACTTGCAACAACATACCCGTTTTTTAAAAATTTTTCTTAGACAACACACATATTATAGTAAGTTAACAGCTTTTAAATAACAACTGATATAAACTCACAGATTATAATAACAGAATGGATACCGTTTATTTACAACGCCCTAAGCTTCTGTTTTTGACATGTATTAAATGCCTGGAAATCGCAAATGAATTTAAGGACTGACATATACTATTACTATACGTGTAGTTAATATTTCTGATTTACATATTCAATAAATGAAAATAATATTTTTCTACATAAAAATATTAACAAGTTAAATTGATAAGTAGAAAAGCGCACGGGTTAAAATATAAATTATCAACACATGTAATGATATAAAAACAGATAACGAACGCGGATAAATTTATAAAAGATGTACAATATAATAGTTTCCTTTAAAATAGGTATAATTTATGAAGGCGAGTAGTTTAAAAGGTTAAGAATTAATATATAGTTTTACCAACCTGCAAATTGCAAAGTGCACTGTTATCTCAAAACTCTTTGTACAGAATAAATGAGTTTATCGTACAGCAACATTATATTCCACGTAGAACGTAACCAAACGTTAGCGTACAATATTCCACGATATTGCACTATGTGTAATATTGCTCTGAAAATGCGACGTCAATGATGTTGAAAAATGTTGTTTTAAGCATTATAACAGTTATGCCATACAGTAAAAGGGCTATTACACGAACATTAATGAATATCATCCATCGTAGAATATTAATTACACTCTCAAGCTCATGAAATATTATATTCTATTCGGGACAATATTCACAAATATTTGTGCAATAACCCTTTAATCTGCCATTTATTTATATAATATCGCTAACGAACACTAATGGACTAGTTGCCAAGACAAAAGTTTAAATAAGAAACCAATCGATTTAACTTTGGCTTCGTTTTACACAAGAGGATGATGTTGAAAAATGAAAATCCCATAGAGGTTTGAGTTAGTCGGCCACTTTTGTTTGTACACAAAGGTAGTTGAGACCACTGGATATTATTCTGAAAGGGACCCACCTAATGAACTTTTCTCTAAACTTTGTTTAAATTAAACAGGTAGTTGCACACAAGATTTTTGTTTAGGAATTTCCCATAGGGTACTATGTTTAACTTAGGTAAGCTGAGACAGTCATCTTTGTTGGCAGGTGGGTTAATCTAAAACAAACCTGGATGAGACTTATTTTGTGAACATTCCAACAAAATTTGGTTCCAATTAAGCAAGTAGTTGCAGACTTTTTAAATTAAATTCACATCGGGTCCAAGATATTTGTAGTCATCTTTTTGGCGAGTGTGGTCGTCTCATACATTCTTACATGTAAAAGGAACCAACCTGGTATTGACCATTCAACCAAAGTTTGTTCTAAGCAAGTAGTGCCAGACAAGGATATTTTTTTCAATGAGGCCAATGTTATACAAAGTTTACCAGATGCGGTCTTGTTGCTTAGCGGGTGGGATCATTGAATATTATTGTGAAAGTGAACCCACCAAGTGACCATTCTGTCAAAGGTTGGTTCCAATTTGGACAAATTATTTTACACAAAAGAATTTTGAAATAATTTCCCGTATGGTCCTTTGTTAAACTTTGTTTAGTTGAGGCGGCTTTCATGGTTGCGGGGAAGCGAATACAAATCTGAAATTGGACTTACCAAGTTACCACTCAATCAAAGTTTGGTTCCAATAGAGCAAGTAGTTCCAGAAGATTTTAAATAAAATTCCCGTAGGGTCTTATGTTAAACTAAGTTTGGCTGATGTGGCCATCTTGGTTGTAGTTGTAGGTATAGTCATTGGATACAGTTCCGAAAGTGACTTACTTAGTGACCAGCAAAATGTTCCAGACGAGAAATGTTTTTATTGAATTTCCAATAGGCTCCTCTGTTAGTTTGGCTGAGGCGGACATCTAGCTTAAGGGGTGGGGTCATCGGATACAATTCAGAAAAGTGACTTACCTAGTGCCCATTCAGTCGAAGTTTGGTGTGAGCAAGTAGTTGCAGACAAGAAACTTTTTAAAATTAATTTCCCGTAGGTTCCTGCATTAACTAAGTTCGACAATACTAGCCTCCTTGGTTGCAGGTGAATTATCAAAAAAAATTCTGAAAGTGACTCAACTATTATTCTTTCCAAGAAACTTCAGTTCCAACTGATCATGAGCAGGTAGTTTCAGACGAGATTTTCATTAATTATCCACAGTGTCCTATGTTAAACTAAGTTCAACTATAGCGGCCATCTTAGGTTACGAGTGGGGCTATTAGATACAGTTTGAAATGAATCTTTTATTAACAATGTCACTTAAGTATGGTTCCAATTGTCCGATTGAGTATCCACGAGGGCGGCTGGGGTATAGAAATAGGTCGTTCGGTTTCTCCGCCCGCAGGTAGAACCCCTGCTAAAGGGGCGTCCGTTAGTTCGAGCGGGATGTATAAATACTC
>JARWCS010352205.1:0-11015 GCA_034783895.1 Geukensia demissa
AAACAATAGAATTCAACATTTTTGCAAAATATGTGAAATTATTTTGAAACATTGTTAAATAAACCTAATTGATGCTTGGAATATGTCTAAAAATTAAAATTAGAACTTTCTATTTTTTTTATTTTAGAAGTATATGCAAATTTAGTATACATTTCAATTTTTGGTAGTGTTGTTGACTGTTAAAGGATAAATTAATTCAAGCAACTGATAAGTTCCAATTGGAAGTGTTTTAATTTAATCTCCATGCATAAAAGGTACTACATGTAGTAGTATATGTTATCTGACTTTGTTTTGGCGAATAACACCTTTAAAAAGACCGATATAAGATTTACCAGTGAGCCAAAGACGCCAAAACAAAGTCAGATTACATTAATATCTGAAGTTTTTGTCATTATTAAGTGACATTTGTCCGTGTTAGTGAACGGCTAACGATGGACTACAAAAACAAGGTGATAAAGGTAAACTTATATAGATTGTTTCGGTTCTGAGGTTTGTACTTATTAAATGTCATTGTATTGTAACCGGATTTTCAAAAACATTTTGACTTTGAGCACTGCTGACAAGTTGTTTATCAACAAAATGACCATACAGTGCATCAAATCGTTATAGGTATTTTGTTCTACTTTTATTACTTCCACTGGGTGTATGTCACTGGTTGATTTTAGTCCCCGAGGGCATTGATTCATTACAGAAATGCCTTTAATTATCCCGTTCAAAATTGAAAACAATACCATAAGTGAACGAAATGGATATACAGTGCATCAAATTGATAGGTATTTTGTGATACATTTATTGTTTACTAAATATAAGATATGAAATTCTTGTCATTAAAAGAAAAAAAAACTAAAATACGCTTCAGTTAATTCTAGCCAAAAGATTTAACTCTGGACCTAACAATATAACCTCTTCACAGAAACTGCGCTGGTCCATTTCTATTTTGATAAATTCTGACGAACATGTGTTGATTTAAACAAGTTGATCACATGTCGAGGGCAAACCTTATTTGTTTGTCCGAAATTGAGGACAACTGCTAAACCATTTCACGTTTGAATAAAGAGTTTTGTAAGATGTAACGAGGTAGTCATACTTGATTGACAAATGGCTGGCGAACTGTAAACTTCAGATATTTTGTGAAATCCCGTATTTTGTGAATTTTCGACAGGTTCAGCCAAATTTCATTGACATGCCCGTAGCCAGGATGATTCAGGGGGTGATTTTCATCGACCTCTGATCTGGCCGCTAAAAAGCCCAAGAAGCTATGTGATATTTGATCTCGAATCCGGCAATCCGACAATTTCTAGACTTTAATGTTTACTGTGCAGACAACATTTTCTAGTCATTGTTAAGTCACAATATCAAGATAGTGCATGTTGGTTTTCAAAGGGGGATTAGGTTCGTCAAAACACTTTGATTCCCCAGGCTAAGGGTATGCTTGACTGAATAATTTGCTGGTAATATAAAGATTAGTTCATCAAAATCTTAAACGTCACTTCCTAAGTGTCATACGCGGAAAGAGGAACAAGTTGAGAAATATATACACCAAACAAAGAAGCAAAACGGGTATCTTGGCCTGTTTTTACGTTTAATTTATTGTATAATTTGGAAAGATTATAACTGAAAACAGTCATCAGACACTAAATACAAAGTGAACACACCAAGTAGGTATTGGGATGTTAGTTAATGCACAAAATCTGCATGCTCCAAGAAAAAACTTGAGACAAAAGATATGTATATATTTTTAACATAACCATTGCGTTTATACTTAATGTAAAAATATTCGATTGTAATAAGATGTTTCTTTTTTGGTTGATTTACATACATGCTAATGTAACTAGATCTGGTAGATTTGTTAAGATTATGTAAAATTTAAAAAATGTACAATTTTTACATTAAAGGGAGCTTTCTGGGGATTAATTCTTGGTTTCATCGTTGGAATAATCCGTATGGTTTTAGATTTTTCCTTCCGTGCCCCTCTTTGTGGAAGTGGGGAACATGATAAACGACCAATCATACTCAGCAAAGTAGACTTCCTTCATTTTGCCGCTATTCTTGGATTGTTTACAGCTATTTCCATGATCTTAATTAGTTTATTTACCAAACCACGACCGCTCAAAAAGGTAGTGTATTTTTAACAACAAAAAGACGACAAACTAAAACTATAATCTTTAGTTTAGAAATCTTTGTACAAAAAATGCATGCATCCACACACAATATTTAAAAGTCATCTATAGTTGAAACATTTGTTTTTTCTAATCTAATCAAATTAATGATATGTATACTTCGACATATAGTCAAAACGAAAATAACATACCATCATAACTGTGTATCTTTATTATTGATATCTGTTTTTATGAAATTATTTTACTGTTTAGTTAAAAAGGGTAACATGGTGGACCCGAAACGACGAAGATGAACCAGATTTGTCATCAGAGGATGAAGATAATATTGATATTCCGAATATTAATCACAATCGAAATGGAACAGAATCATCTAAAGGTAAAACAAAAAAGACGGAAGGTCAAAAGCACAGGGTAATTTATCAGGAAAAACACCTTAAAAGTTTGCATATAGATTGCCATTAAAAGACAGACAAGCAACTTAAATACTTTCTTTCTTACAAGTTCTTCTCTCTTCGTAATCATTCAATATAAGTACTTTTATAATTAAAGTGTTTTCTGTGTTTACTTTAATTCATTCATTAATTCAAAACCCTTTATACAAACAGAATCATGTTCTAAAGAAAGCGGAAATCATCATGCAAAATAGCATAAGTATATACACAAAAGATGAACTGCTGAATTATCAATATTCTGTATTGAACATTTCAGACCTAAAACATGAATTACTAGGAAGATGTAGAAACTGGATATGTGGAACAATAAAGGAGCCAGAGAATAAACTATCGTATCAGGAAAGAATTATTTTAAGGAGAAAGATGACATCGCTCTGTGAAGGAACTACAGACCGACGAATTCTAAATTGTACCGCAGTGTTAGTGATGATTGTTACAACAGTACTAATTGGGGTGTTTCATTGATTGACTACGCGACGATTTTGTTAGCATCCGCAAAAATCTGCGGAGAAGGTACGAGAGAGGCACTTTTTGACCCGTCAAAAAGTTGTTTACCACCACAATTTTGGTAAAAGAAATCCCCGAGTTTTTTAAATCTCGAAAGGTGTATGCTCTTATGCAACTGACGTTTTGTGATTCACACGAACATCTCATGCATAATTAACGCATTATAATTTATGGAATCTTACAAAATACAGGTTTGCAAATGTTGGATAACCTTTTATTATTTTCAGTGCAAATGCAGCAAATTTCTTATAACAGAATTTGATAAATTTTATGTCGGACAAGTCTCATAACTGGATTAGTGAATACCTCCGTGGAGCTCTGTTCCAAATGCGAGGCATGGACCCAATTTATTTCATGTTTTTGTAAAATTTCTTTCTAAAATGTAGGTAAACACATGTTGCACTATCAATTGTGTCTCAAACAAGTGGACATTGGGACCATTGATCTATACATCTGAAGTTTCCACTATTCAAATGCGATTCAAATATTTCAATTTCAAGATATGGTATACGCTAATCTTCTAATGAAAAGCAATACATATAGAATGTAGGAAATTTTTTATCTTGTACTGACTTTATCATGGAAAATATTCGGTGAATTGGATATTTTGTCGTGATCAAGTCCGTGCAAGATAAAAAATGTCCTATATTCTTTTATCGGTAATTTTAAATGAAAAAATATTCTCCAACTGAAAATGTTACATTTTACATCATTTAGAACAAGATCTACTTCATTTCAACGTAGGACAACAAGACATCGTTCGGTTTTATGAATGACGTTGGATCCATTTCATTCATGAAAAGACGCGCATGAAGACAAAGCACTCGACGTAAATGCTTGACTGCTAGACGTTAACCCTATAATTTTTTATTTGAACCCGTAGACCTGTACAGGAATTATTGGCCAGTACAGATCAAAAGGATCTGCTACTAATTACCGATAAATGGTATGCTTATGTAATCTTGTCCTCTATTTCATGCCACTTATTTCTTCGCTTACCTGAACCATTCAATCTGAACAAAATTTTATGTCGTCAATTTATTACTATAACGTATTGTACTATGCTATATCACCATACAAATTC
Source organism: Geukensia demissa (assembly GCA_034783895.1). NCBI lineage: Eukaryota > Metazoa > Mollusca > Bivalvia > Mytilida > Mytilidae > Geukensia > Geukensia demissa. The sequence continues at coordinate 4,164 of JARWCS010352205.1, forward strand.
ATTTACTAACTGAAACATCCAATTAGAAAGGCAGTAAATATTGACAATAAAATGGCTGCTATGTTTAAAAGTTTTCTGTACAATGGCCTCTCTTGTAATGACATCATTTTCTGACGCAACTGATTGATTTCAAATACTGTTAGATATTGGTGTTTGTAATCTGTTGTACCACATATCCAGTGTTTACATGCTTTGCGGAATCTGTGAGCCCATGTTGTTGTCGAAATTGCTTCAAAAAGAATAAAAACAGATACTTAATTTACTATGCATCCTGATATGACGATATTAAAGTTTTTCTACTATTTATGAATTGCTTAATTTCATATTTTTGCATTCTTCATTCCAATTCTAACGCTGAATCTTTACAAATGATCACTAGAATCATTATGAACTTGAATTTTGCTTTCTAAATACTTTCTGCCTTTTTTTATAATCAGGTTAAAAGTTTTTTGTGTTTATGTATTTAGGTTTTACCAGGGCATTTTCATTCAGTCTTATTTACCTAATGTGGCACTCTAATTTATCATTTTCTGTAATTTAATTCTGCCTTGTAGCATACAAATTAAAAGGTCGCACTTGTTTCACATCGTATTTGATAAAATAAGTCATTTTTCTGCTTATCTCTGGGATCTGTGGCTTTCCCTATTAGTCAAAGAAACCACTGTGATGTATTACATTTGGAATTAAATCAAGTCAAAATTCAAATTAAAAAAAATTAATATGATGATATTTACCATTAGCATTAGACGTTTGATTTGTATCCACATCCCCGATGTCCTGAATGTGTGTGTCCTCCTCGTCAGAAGACAAATCAGGGTCCTCTTTATCGTCTTTAGTCCACCATGTGACACGTCTCAACTGCTCGAAAACATTTATTTATTTATAACCGCACAGGAAAATAAAAACATACAACAATTATCAGTAAAGTTAAACTCATCGCACCAAAGTTACATTTTGTTATTCTATTCAATTTGATTAAACGTCAAGTTGCGTCAAATCCCCAATCTACCTACCTCAGACGGAAAATAATTCTGATATTTGAAACTACTTATTCATATCAGCAATATAATATTAAATTAAAAAACATCGATACACAACAAATATTTGTAATTTCGTCAAAAATAATGAACAAATTTACAATATTTCAAACAATTATAATCAAAACTTTGGTAATCGAAAGAAAGAATATTCCTAGGCTTGTCCAATTACATATTATTACAGCAGTTTTCTTGAAAAGTTTATACTTATAAAATTTATTGCTTAAGAACAGAGGAAAATGATTTCGTATTTTGACGAGTTAAAACATCAAACAGAGATGTGTTTTACGGTATCGCTGGGCGTCATCCGTAAAACTTCGTTTGCGAAATAACTGACGCCCTTAACTCTCCTAGTTGTAGGTAGTTATTAAGCCCCTTTGTATAAAATCCATTGTGTTAATACAAGGATAATCTAAAGTTGAAAAAATCAATATCAACTGGTTTAATTTCCGCTAAATATTTTAATTTTCGATTTCAGTGCAACATATTAAAACATTTACCTCTCTAAATATTTGCCTGACAGGTCTGTGTATGCTCTATTTGTTTAATGGAGTTTGCGTATTTTTTTGTGGGGGGGGGGATGACTTGAAAGTTGTGTCTGAAGCGCTTCTAAGTTCCTAAATTTGAATTTGGAGCACACAGGAACGTTCATGAATATTTCCCAAATCAGTTATTCTGCAATAATTCTAATACCTTTCTTGGTGGCCTCGGGGTCGTGAAGAGGCTGATGACAACCATCGTTATAGTACATACCACCGACAAAATTGCGGCGAAATGTAGAAAATCAACTTTACTAACAATTGTTGGCCTGTTGTCAACTTCGTCGCTTCCACACGATGGAGTTGTGTATGAGAAATCTAAAACCATCCTGATAATTCCAATAACCAAACTTACTATTAGTCCCCAAAACGCTCCCTAAAATACAATTTTATAATTCTGCACCAAATTATCAAGTCATTTTTCGGGTAACACAAAAATGTTCGTAGTAGTCCTAAAATGAAAATAATATTCATTATCATATGTTCGCAGTTAAAATTTGAACAGATAGTGAAATGCAATGTATTAATGTCACTGTCATTCGTATATTTTTGACAACCATTTTAATACATTTTAATAAAAAAAAACATAGGATTTTAATATTGCAATAAACAAATACTTTATGAAGCTTAATTTCAATGAAATGAATTATACACTGATTGTAAATTAAACATATAACAGGTGCACGAAGTTATCGAAATATCTGAGTATTGTAAGGCTAAAAATATCTACACATTACATGATATCTTATAATTGATTGGTATTTTGGTGTTACAAATTTTAATTGATGTAGATTTTTTCTTCCAATAAAAATACCTGTTCAGTAAGTCGTGTCCAAAACAGACCAACGATGAACAAGGCGCACATCTGAGGTAGAAGATAAGCCCGGATGCTAACAAAATAAAACCAGAACATCCCTCCCTGCGCTGCATCCATGATTGGAAGCCACAATATACTAAGTAATACTACAATGACTACAGTCACCCTTCCAACAACCATTAATTCTATTTGTGGTGCTTTCTTTCGAAATTGTTTCCAAATGTCCATAGTAACTATTGAACTTGCGCTGTTAAGAATGGAAGTCAGTGAGCTCATCAATGCAGCTAAAAGTGCAGCAAGCATCAATCCTCGTAATCCTTTTAAAAAAAAAATCATATTATTGGCTTTGATAGACTGCCATTTTATGCTAACCAAAATTAGACAAACCAATCGTTTGTTTTTCAACAGAATTCTATGGTACCAAAGGTAATATGGTTAAATCCGAAAATAGACACTTACATTCCCAACAAAACGGAAAGTACAGTAATAAATACACAAAAAATCTACAGCTTGAGTAAAAGGATGCTTGTAAAAACAAGGCCTAGTTGTGTTCCGGAAGGATAAGCTCTTGTTCCAATGATGACACCTGCCAAATGCGATTGTCAATCACAATCTTTTTTAAGTACGAGACAGTTGGAAGCTATCCGTTGTCATTTTCGAGATGAATATATCGTATCGGTCAATTAGGTCATCATGGCGACCGGAAAGTTTCTAAAGTGATGACTTTAATATCCTTTTAATACGTTGCTTTTTTGTTAGCGACAACACTTTATTAAATTCCTCCCATAAGGTTTGATCGAGTAAAACTGCGACAAATTGTAGAAATTAACTATCATATGAAATTTCAAGACAGCTTGGAATGCTCATAGTGTATTGTTTCACTTTTTAATAAAATTGAATTATTTTTTTCCTTGGGAGTCTACACTCAAGAAGTAAGAATCAAATAAAAATTAGTTTGATGACCCTGCATTAGAATCGAAACATAGGAAGTCAAAGATCCAAATATAGCTAAAAAGCACTCAATCCAAACAAATCGAAATGTGAAACCAAATCCTTATTTTTAGTGCTTTAGAATTTTTACAAATGTCGCAAATTTATGTAAAACATTGTTAATTGTTAATGACACAGATAAGTCTGACAACTGGGCTGGTGAATTATCCACCCGCAGAGGCATCGACCTAGTGGTTTCAAAATACAAAATTACCAATGAATAAAATGTATGAATAAATATGAAAAATATTGGTATGCTATATGTACACTGTAAGGAGTAACCTTAGAACCGAAACATAGGAAATCAAAGATCCAAATCTAGCAAAACAAGCCGTCAAATTCAAACAAATCGAAATGGGAAGCCAAATTCAGAAGAAAAATTTATGGCGATTTTGAAAAGCTAGTATTGGAAAGGGTGTATGTACACTGTATTTACCGCTAGGCAGTAAGCGTAATACCAGCAGTGGGTATGCAAAATTACTACATCCTGCTCTATTTCCGCAAAATGCCTCACACTTGTCTGGATCAGCGCATGCAATTTCATCTAAAATGAGAAAATTTATATGCTCATGAGACATGTAAGTTTTTAACATTTAACTCCAAAAATGTTATTACGACCAGGGTGAGTTCAGGTGCTCCGGAAGGGTAAGCAACTCCTGCCCCAGTAGTGGCACCCGTCGTGTTACTCAGTAGTCAAAGCCGGTGTATAGTCACAATCGATATTAGTCAAAACCGTTATAGGAACGGATTTGTATTCATGACAGTCGGAAGATATCCATTGTAATTTGTGAAATGGATATTTTGTACCGGTCAACCAAATTATGATGGCGGCTGACAAACTTCCGGAGTAATGACTCTATCTATCCCTGGGGTAGCTTTCTTGTCAGCTGCAACCCTCTATCAATAAAATCCTGATCTCTAAATCTCTGTGAAAAAAAAACTTGAATACGTAAAATGATACTGCTTCTACCTGAATATTATCAAAAATGTACCTATAAAAACATATAACACTAAGACAAATCTATGACAACATTCATTTCTGACTTTGGAGAGGCTTATGACACATGTGGTGGGGTTTAACTAGTTTTGTGGACTCCGAAACCTATCCCAGTAAATGGTCAAAGGCAAAAAATAAAAAAATAAACAAATGCAGTAACAGATGGACTTTAAAAATCACACATAAATATAACCAATGTCTAGAGAGTACCTGAATTACAATAAATATACTAAACGAAAACAATGCAAAAAGAAATACCTCTCTAATGAATGCTCACATTTACTGAAAGCAAGCTTAGGGTAGTACATCAAGCAGGAGTCAGTAGAATGCTTACCCTACATTGAAAAGTATTATGAGGTAATATCTTCTCATGCCACCACGACGGGGAAATTAATTTGACCCCTTTCTGTATGTCCATCAATTTTCTTGTTGGATTAATTTGATATTTCGCCTGAAGCGTTATCAGGGTGATTTGTAGCGTGTCTCCCTTTTCAAGTCTGATATATGTATATTTCCTGTTTGCCAAGACGATGACATCTGTGTCCAATTTTAAATTATAAGTCTGCCGTTGTGCCAAGAAAAGTGTTTAAAATATAGTTAGGTCCAAATCAAACAATTATAACAAATGTTTACTTGAATACCTCATAACTATTAGTCATTTTCTTTACCTGGATATAATATTCTGCTGATCATGCCTGGAGCTATGAAAGTAAGAAGGCCAGTAAGCTTTAATGCTCCACCAAGCAGCGCGCCAGCTTTAGCATTTACCATATTTTTTGCGGACAACGCTCTTTGTACAATCAGCTTTTAAAACAATTAAAAAATAAGTTTACGCATATATACGCGTTTAAAATAGTTTAATTCTACTGTCATTTGGTGGGTGGCTGTCTCATGGACAATCATGCCACATCTCCTACTTTTATAATTACTAGACAGAAAATATGTCTATAGAGTTTCCAAGTAAAGAAAGTAGATAATAACCGGTCTCGCAAATTAAAGAGGTCGAATTGGCAAACTATTTTGTAATTTTAAAAAATGCTGTTTTTCACATATAATTTTGACAAAATTTTTTCTCATCTCAGATAGACGTGATACCAAATTAGAGTTAAAGATTACACGGCATGTGGTGCGCAAGGGATAGAAAGTATCTTCTTTCCAGAGCACATGACATTCCTCCTGTTTTGTTAAAGATTTTGGTCAACTGCTATCCATTTTGATTTTGTTTGTTTTGAGTTTGTTTTGTGGACTATTCATTTCGCATCTTCTACCCTGAAGTAATACCTGATCCTGACACCAAACATTCAAGCCTAAAATGGACAGCCCGGTCAACGCCCCTGTCCAGGGTATATCACCAGAAGTTGCACTTCTGAAGATGTGTAGCGCATCAGACCGTGGCATTCCACAGGAATAGTGTGTTTGATTCATAAGTGTGTAGTTAGCTGCACTAGTCATGTACTTCCTTGTCATTTCATTCCAACCACCAACTTTTACAATTTCTGTGCCACGAAAATAATTAAAAAATTAACAATTAACTGCAATGAATTTTTATTTTCATTGACACATCTTGAAACTGTGAAAATTACTTCATTGTAAAAGAGGAACAGCATGTCATTTGTATCATCACTGTAGAGTATTGCTTTTCTCAAATGATAATTTCAGTATTTTCAGCATTTACATGTTTCACATATGATCACATACATTTTTCATAGTGATGACTTAATGGAATTAATTTTTTTTAGAATTAACTAATATCTTACCAATGAAGAACAAGATTATAGCACTGATGACGAGTACAATCGACTGTAACGTGTCAGTATATATCACAGTTGTTAAACCACCTGAAATCAAACATTATATGATTCGATTGTGAAACATCAATAGCTTTTTATTTTAGGGTAACCATACACCATGTTTTCGTATATTATCAGCAGCATTGCAATTTAATATTAGGTTGCATCTGTATTTTTTCCAATTGACATTTAAAAGAATTTAATATGAAATTTTCTAAACAAATCTAAGTGACAGATAGTTTTTGCTGCAGACATTTTTCTTAATGAAAAAATACCAGATATATACATGTACATAAGGCAATGACAACGATAAGCATTTCGATTAAAGACAATTAAAACATTAACTATATAACAGCAAATTGTTTATGCTTGTTCGACAGAGTACATGTAAAGGAACAATTATGGTTCCATGTCGGGTAAAATCAAGCATAATTTTACATGTATATCAGAAAATATTACATAGGGGTTAGGCTATAACAATAACTTATAGTTTGTGACTGTCTCAATGTTCAGGGCCGTAGCCAGGAATTAGAAAGGGGGGTGCAAAATTATTGGGCGAGGGGTCTAGGGGCCGATTAAGGCCCCCAGTGGGTCCAGGGCAAAGCCCCCCGGAAGCTCTAGGGTTTTAAACATTTAATAAATAAATTTCCCAAGAAAAGTAAGATCAAAATTTTGTTTATTC
>JARWCS010352216.1:0-11015 GCA_034783895.1 Geukensia demissa
ATATAGAATACTTCATATACTGGCAATGCTTAGAGCAGGCGAGACACCAGGTTCCGATGGAACCGTACAAATTTTTTGTGTAGTATGTCAAATTTTTACTCATATTTTAATATGTACTTGTATTAGGATTTGTGCCATAAACAGTTTTACCATTTATGCAATCTACTTGTATGTGGTGAATGTAGTTTTGCTAGTACTATACCATTTACATGATTGAGAATAATGGTCTCATGTGTTATATTTCATTTAGATTTACAGTGAAACCTGTCTAAACCCTCAGAAAACCAGTCAATCTCTATAAACTGGCCACAATTACTAATGCCTCAATGGTTTCTGCTGTTCTACTGGTAAATTGACCTCTGTAATCTGGACACCCCTTTAACTTGGCCAAAATTGTCTGTCCCATTGCTGGCCGGTTTAGAGAAGTTTCACTGAGTTGTCAGTGTTTTATATTTATTGTAGTACATGTACCAGATGTTATATGCCTGTGTACTTTTATATATGTATATGAATGGTTGTAACTAAAATTTGTTTCTCTGAACCAAGTCTTTCTTGTTTTGGTTTTTATTTCTTGAATAAAATTAGAAAAGGGAATTTAGAAAGAGATTTAACTATCATACAGCAATAGAATTCGCTATTCAATACATTAAAGGTCTCTTTGTTTCAATTAACTAATGTGAAACTTTGTGATTTTTGTGAAAAAATTTCATACATGTCATGCATGTTAGGCACAAATAAGTACATATGTATAAAAATAGGAGATGTGGCATGATTGTCCATGAGACAGCCATCCACCAAATGACATAAATTAAACAGGTCCCATTACGACCGTCAATAATGAACCAGAGTCCATACCATAAGCTGGAAAAATACAAAATGTAAAAATATAAAAAAAAAATACAAAAATCCACAATCCAGCAAATCTATTGCAAATAACAATAAATGACTATTTTAACGACAACCACATCTCTACAGGTTCCTGGCTAGGGCTTTCCAGAAAAAGGTGTGTGATGGCAGTATTTTTCTGTGGGTTGCTGTATTTACAGCAGTTTCTTTATTCTTGGTGGTGGGGGTTAAGGAAATCTGATTTTTGGGTGGATGCATACTTTTTGGTAATTTATTATCACTTCAAGAAAAAGTGGTTGGGTTTTCTACCATTAAAACTCAGTGGATTGTAGTACCAAAGATCAATGTATTTCTGTAGATGGTGGGTCGAAGAAAAAGTGCCTTCACACACCCCCATATAATTATTTCTGGAACAGCCCTAAGCTTATATTTGTTATGATCATGTATACTAATAAATATATGCCAATAGTTATAAAATATATCAAATGTTTTGCATTTTCTACAATTTACAAATCCTACGGACAAAACTGTTTATAATGGAAAATGACAAAAATATCCAATTTTCCAAACTAGTGCAGAAAAAAATTAATAAAATAAATATACATAAAAAAATTGTTCAAAATATTAACCATAGTGTCGACGTTTCGACCAAACAGGTCTTCATCAGGAAAATGTCCTTGCACAGATTACATCTTGTTAGCCTTTTGATCATGTACTGCCATTGAAATCCAAATGTTATTTTTGTCTCTATACATGACGTCATAACAGTATCCTATGGTTAATATTTTGAACAAATTATTTGTGATTTATCCCTGTAGGAAAAAAAATAAAAGGAAATATTCCAAAGACAAATTAAACTGTTTGACCACTTTAAATTGTTCACATACTTGGCTCATGTTTACATGATCATTTGGGTGAACTGGTTTCTTGGAACCCAGCTGACCACCTGCTATTTCTATTGCTCTGTTACTGATAACCTCGTTCACATTCATATTGGTCTGAGTACCAGATCCAGTCTGCCATACAACCAATGGAAAGTGATCATCTAATTTTCCTTCTATAACCTGTAATATAGCATTTAACAAAATCTTAATTTAAAAAGTTTGTTTCGATGACGATTTTATGATAACGAAATTTTAAAGGGAATGTGAAAATAAAACTTTTCAGACATGTCAGTCTATTGCATTTTTGTGGTGAACTCGATCTTTCAGTTTTAATTTAATTCATTACTCATTAAAGAGGATTTGCCAACAGCCAATGACTACTAGCGGTTCTGTTCACATACAAAATAGAACTAGAACAACTCATTTTTTTCTTCAAAAACCCACATAAATTCTCTATCCCACACAAACACAAACATATATGCTAACATCACTGACACTAACGCTTGCATGCAGTTACTAGTATGGGAAAGAGGCAACTTGTAGCTCATATTATATACGTATAAACTATAATATGAGTAAAAATAGTGTTACAAAGACAATGTATAGGACAATTAATAATGAATTATCTTGCCACTAATAGAACCACCTGTTGACTGAATGTACTGAATCACAGTTTTAAAGATCTTCAAAGTTTAACAGTTAAAAAATTTTCCTTCCCTCAACTAGTATTGACACAAATAAGTTGGACACAAAATAATGCTTGCCGTGGTTAAGATTATGTTTAAGTCAACTGTTATTTGGAAGTTCTGGGAAGCATGTGCTGGAAATGAGATTTTACTCTTTTTAAAGCTCTTAATTACTTTCTATATAACTATCAACAATTGGTAAACCAGGTTATGTCTTGAGATGTCAACCAGTAGTTTGGTCTTGAGATGTCCACTAGTCGGTTGGTCTTGAGGTGTCCACCAGTAGTTGGGTCTTGAGATGTCCACCATTAGTTTGGTCTTAAGCTGACCACTAATGGTTTGGTATCAAGGTGTCAACTAGTGGTTTGGTCTTGAGGTTTCAATCAGTAGCTGGGTCTTCAGGTGTCCATTGGTGGTTTGGTCTTGAGGTGTCAACCAGTGGTTTGGTCTTGAGGTGTCCACCAGTAGTTGGGTCTTAAGGTGTTCACCATTAGTTTGGTTTTAAGGTGTCCACTAGTGGTTTGGTCTTGAGGTGTCCACCAGTAGTTGGGTCTTAAGGTGTCCACTAGTGGTTTGGTCGTGAGGTGTCCACCAGTTGGGTCTTAAGGTGTCCACTAGTGGTTTGGTGTTGAGGTGTCCACCATTAGTTTGGTCTTGAGGTGTTCATCAGTGGTTTTGTCTTTAGGTGTCCAATAGTAGCTGTGTCCACTAGTAGTTTGGTCTTGAGGTGCCCCCAGTACATGTAGCTGGGTCTTGAGGTGTCCACCTGTAATTGGTCTTGAGGTGTCCACCAGTAGCTGGGTCTTGAGGTGTCTACTAGTGTTTTGGTCTTGAGATGTCTACCAGTGGTTTGGTCTTGAGACGTCCATCAGTAGTTGGATCGTAAGGTTTCCACTAGTGGTTTGGTCTTTAGTTGTTAACCATTAGTTTGGTCTCGAGGTATCCACTAGTGGTTTGGGCTAGACGCTTCCACCAGTGATTGGGTCTTGAGGTGTCCACCAGTAGCTGGGTCTTAAGGTGTCCACTAGTGGTTTGGTCTTGAGGTGTCAACTAGTGGTTTGGCCTTGAGGTGTCCACCAGTAGCTGGATCTTAGAGTGTCCAAAAGGTTTGGTCTTGAAGTGTCCACCAGTGGTTTGGTCTTGAGGTGTTTACCAGTGGTTTTGTCTTTAGGTGTCCACCAGTGGTTTGGTCTTGAGGTGTCAACCAGTAGTTGGGTCTTAAGGTGTAAACTAGTGGTTTGGTCTTGAGGTGTCCACTAGTGGTTTGGTTTTGTAGTGTCCACCAGTGGTTGGTCTTTAGCTGTCCATCATTAGCTTGGTCTTGAGGTGTCCACCAGTGGTTTGGTCTTAGGTGTTCACTAGAAGCTAGGTCATAAGGTGTCCACTGGTGGTTTGGTCTTGAGGTGTCAACAAGTTGTTGGGTCTTGAGATGTCCACCAGTAGTTCAATCTTGATGTGACCACCAGTGATTGGGTCTTGAGGTATCTACTTGTGGTTGGGTTTTGGGGTGTAAACAAGTGGTTGGATCTTGAGATATCCCCTCTTAGTTGGGTCCTAAAGCGTATCTTTCAAGGGATGCTGAATGTCTGATATACATATTAGATTTTACACAAAGTATTTTATATTATATTAGTTTTTTAAACAAAGAAACTGAATGTGTGTAGACAAAAGTCACCATAAGACATTGTTTACCTCGTCAGCTGCTTGCATGATCAGATTGGATATATTTGAATCTAATCCAAACTCCTGGTTCACTTCAGCTGCACATCTTTTTAATATTCCTAAAGCTCTTATCACTGGAATCTGGAAAAAAATCAATGTAGAATCCTCAAATAGTTTGCATGTAAAATATATTTGGTTAAGGTTTCACCATGTACAAAATGTTACATGTTCATATCAAATATAATATCAAAGAATATCCATGCCACTGGATATATGTCTTTCTTGTTTTATTTGTTTGGATCTTGGTCTTTCTATATAGAAAAAGGATATGTGGTATAATTGTCTATGAGACAGCTATCAAAAACGTCTACTGATTGATGTTTTTGTTCTAATGCTGCTGCTGAGAGGTTAATCCTTCAAACATGTGTACAGCATATTAAACATAATTCACAATATTCAAATCATATTATGCATTTTGTATTACCCAGTAATGCAGATATCTCATGTTGATGCAAAATATTATTAATTATTATAAATTTCCAAAGTTTGCCTTAGGGTCCTTTGCAAAACTAATTTCAGCTTAGGCAGCCATCTTGATTGGTGGGCAGTAATGTCGAACAAAATGCTGTCTTCTTAAATTAATCTTACATTGTTCTTAAATAAACATACATATTCTGCAAAAAATCAACCAGGACTTTCAGAAATAAAAGCCAATACCAATGTCTTATAGATATTTTTTCTTTCTTTTTGCAGTCCATCAAATAAAAATAAATGCTGGCAAATCTTCAAGTACTGATTCAAACTAGTAAAAATAACATCTAAAAATATGGAATTAATTTTTGCGCAGGTGCAATATCTCAAATAGCACCTGACAACTGTTGATTTAATGAAATGCAAATTCTGACTTTATCCAAAGAAAAAATCAATTTTATACTTCAAGAACTTAAAACTGTACAGTTACTTTATTTGAATCAAGGATTAAAAAGTCCAATGGGGTATCCTTAGTTGAACTTACAATGATTGCTGCAAAATTCTATTACAAAGTTGTGGCACATATGTAATTATAAATGCAATGAAAGTGCAGATTTCAATGCTTGCCTGTTGCTTTCGCTAATGCTCTCATAATTACTCAGAGCGACTTCTTCGCCCACTTGGCCCTCCCGACTCACACATTCCAAGAGCTTTTGGGGAAGCATTCAAATCATTTAAATAGATACAGGTAGATACTAAATTTAGCTAAACTTTTGAATAGAATGCAGCAAATTGCTGGAACAGCCATTGGAAAACCTCTGCCTTCCATCTACTTTTGAAAGTTTATTATTCAGAAATATTGTAAAAATAATTAATAATATTCAATCATGTTAATATTTTGATAATATAAAACTATTGGGCTGTACAAGACATTGACAAAAAAAGATGCAGTTTATATCTTCTAACATTGTAATTTGTAAAATTCCCTGATTGTTATCTTTATATTTTGTTAATCTGCATTTATCATGTTTACTATGTCATAAAGTGTATATTTCATTGGGTTCATGAATTTAACTACAAATTCTTAATGTCTGAAGGATCTTCCTTTATTTTAGCCTGTCTGATGAAGGTAAATCCAGATAAACTTTACATGCAGTTAAATTTGACTTTTGAATAGCTATTTTTATAATTGTATTTAAGATGTGGATTGTGTCTTTCTGTCAAATAATCCATATTCTTTCTTTTTAATTTTGTTGATTACCAAGAGCAGTGTGTGTATTGAAACATGATAAAATACATGTATATAGGAAACAAACTTACAGGCATCCTTTCTGATGGTCCTCCAATGTCAAAGTTCAAAACAGACCTTGCTGTGTTAGCACCATAATATTTATTGGATGGAACTTCAATTTCACCAAAACTATCCGTTTCTATACGGAATGCCTGAAAAGCAAGTTTAAATGTATGGTGTAATTCGGTCTTTTCATATCTCTGGATTTGTAAGAGTTGTCTCCCATATGGGATGGTATAATGGTGAAATTTAGGTTTTTATTTCTTTGAATTTGATTTCAGCAACAAATTCAATGCAAAAAATCCTAATGCAAAAAATCAATGTTTTGGTTTATTTTCCCAATGCACATGTATCAGACTTTTTTTCTCTCTTGGTTAATATTAGGGATTTTGCAAAAAATAGCAATAATTAAGGTTTTCTTGCTTTACAGCTATATTGAGACATCATCCCGTGTTGGAGATAACTCTTACAACAACATACAAATTACAGATGCATCCCAGGTAACAAAAATTGAGAATTGAATGACACTGCACCAAAGAATGATGGTGTTGATGTTAAATGTTATGATTATGAGTCACTGTCACCAATGTGAAATGAAAATTCTTTCATTGAGTGTGTAATGTTGTGGGTTTGATCCTTGACTGGGTCAAACAAAAGACATTAAAAATTGGTATTAACTGGAACTACTTCTTCTCTGCCAAGCACACAGCATTCCATAGGTGTGTTCATCGAACATGTGTGAAACTGGACCTTAAAATTAACAATCAAATCAAATCAAAGTAATAAATAGATGCTACATGTAAAATGAATGTTGAATTATCGACCCTACATGTAAAGGTTTACCTATGAATTTGACACTTCACATCATACTAATAAATCTTGAGAAAAATTTACCTGTTAGGCCAAAAATAAAATATTGTTTGTTTCTTCAATCCCGACTTACTCTGAAAAAACTTTGCGACTCAAATAATTTTACTGCCATAATCAAATCAAAATAATAATCAAAATTGTTTTTTTCATTTTCTATTTCTTTTCAGAAAAAACTGGTGAAGCTAAAATCAATAATTAACACATGTAAGAGTAAAAAAAAATTGCTTAAAAAAAAAAATTCTCTCTACGGTACCTACTCACAAGTTATTAGTGGAAACAAACAATATATTAATATTGGCCTTGACATGTTCATACTAAGGCCATAATAAAAATTATTTTGAAAAATGAAAAAATAAAAAGGGTGGGGTTGAAAGCCATTGCAGGTGGAGATGAGGTCTCAGAATTTTTGCATGTATTATGGACTTATCAAATAAATCTTATAATAATTTACATACAGGGGTTGTAAATGCAGCATGAACAGGATGGGGGTGATGAGGTAAAAACCCATTTTGAACATGGCTATCTTGTTGCTCTTGACACTGCTGTTCTGTGTCATGTGCTTGTTGTAAATCTGCTTCAAGACTTGTGTCACTGCTTGTCGAGTGTGTGGGTGGACTTTCTTCTGTGTTCCCTTTCCACTTAATTATATTTGCAAAACTAGGGAAAGAAGGTAATCTGTCTGAGGAAGTGGTGCTATTGCCAGAGTAACAAGATCCTATCTTGTGTCTCTTTCTGAAACTTTCCAACCATCCATTTGATGCTTTGAATTCAGTTTTACCTAAATGTTGAGCAACTTCTCTTGCTTTTCTTTGTAACATTGAACCAGTTACATTGATATCCATTTCTTTCATTTTTAAATAATACTGTAGTGTCAAAATATTAATTTCTTCATTTTCTGTTCTTATAAATCGTCTTTTTCTATTTGAAGGTGTTGAATATTCATAGGTTTCTAATATTTCATCCTTTCTTTTCATAATATTATGCACCTGACTTTTACAGACATTAAATTCATCTGCCAGTTGCCGCTGACTTTTGCCATTACTTGATTGTATCATATCCACTTTCTGTTTCAGTGAAAGTTCTCTCCTCTTTTTATCAGCTGCTGCATTACTCAAATAGGTATTTTCTGATGGCACTGCAGATGTGGAAAAAGGTGGTGTTGATAAAATTTGAAGTATACGACTGTCTTCTATCAATTTAGAAGGTTCTTGGGAAACTTGTCCATTTTGTGTTGGTTCGTTTTGTTGTGTTTCTTGGGAATCTGAAGGTGACAATGGGGAAGAAGGTGTGGCTGTTGAAGCCGATGGTGTGGTTCCTGCAGCTGCTGAAGATAATGTCAAGGATGCGGCACTGAGACTTCTCAAGTACATTTCATTCTGGCGGTATAATTTTTCCATCAACCAGTGTTCCATGTTAACATTATACGGCATGAAATGATTATCTGTCGAAAAATTATATGTGGGTGAGCTGTCGGTTGTCTCATTCTCCGCTGCTTCAGTTTTTATGACAGGTTTTTGAGATTCATCCTCGGCCATGTCGGCCATTGTAAACAATTGATACTTCCGGTTCCGGTAACAGGACACGTTGGATCACATTGAATATTAAGCTAACCGAATAAAAGATTTGCCACGGACAGATATCGATTAATTTTATTACGACTCACTACATCGCAAGACTTTTTTTCCAGTTAAATACCAGACGTATATAACAACAATTTCATATTCTCTGAAAATACTAGAAATAAAAATTGACATACTCCATTCTAACTGTATCCTGGGATCCTTTTAATCCCAGCTGTATCCCAGTTTTCATTATATCGTTTATTCACATCCTATTTCAAGGGGTTTTTGAAAGGTACTAGTTTTGTGGAACATGGCTAATTTAAATGATCCTGTCTAAAAATTATTCAGTACCATTTATTTTAGCCTAAAGCTTAAAAGGTTGAATTATGTATATCACCAGAGAAATATATGTCTCTAATATCACATCTATTAAGATTAAATTAAGTATCCAGATGTAAATCTCAAATGAAAAAAAAGAAGTCTGTGTAAATGACCTGAATATGCTGGACATTAAACCCATACATGTTTGTAACTAGGTTAATGCAACATGGGAAATCTTTATTATTTATTGAAATAATGGGATAGAGGCAATAAGACCCACCTGTTTGGCCCCAAAATTAGGATATTTTCATACCCCTTTATACATTGAAGATTTATCGTAAAATATTTAGTTAAAAAAATTCATTTATTGTGGCACAATAATGTCTCAAATGTTGTAAAAATATTCCATAATTAAACTAAAAAAACACATGAAAATCACTGGTTAATAGGTTTTTCTGTTATTCCTGTCTGTACTATATATTCCCTACATTTGTAAGATCAAGAAAATATCTTGAGAATATGTCAAATGTATGAATTTGTACTGACTCTGGAAGTAATATACTAACTTGCTCCAAGACTGAATATATAGTTGTTATAAGAATGTGGGGAAAAACTTCCTTCAAAAAATTTGTGCAAAAAAATCTTGAGGAATAAATCCATAATTCATTTTAATTCATCATAAAAATTCATTTTCAGTTGTTAATTAAAAATATCAGTACAACAATATTTTTTCAAATTTGTAATGTGATTAGAAAAAATCAATTCTTAAACGTCCAGTGGCAAATAATTCATGCATATTCAGAACGAAAACAAGTTCCAACAACTATTAATTCTTTCACACAGCTATATATGTTGTTATCCAAACAAACACCTTAAATGAAATGGACACCCCCATTTCAATACACTGGATTTCCATCACTTAACAGCATACGAAACGTTTAAAAGTATTAATAAACAAATCCTTCATTACAAAAATTACGAATCTGCCGTCAATTTGTAAATTTCCGATTAACAATACATGTAGCATGACTTTTTATCGGTTCCACGTGTTTTCACTTTCGGTTTTGGTTTTTGCAATACAAGACAAGTTCTTATATCAGAATGTTGAAGAGACCTACCCTTTATATAACTTATAGATATGGCCACACTTGAATATAGTTTTAACGGTTTAATTATCGTAACACTATAGGTCAAACGAGGCTCAAAGTCAATTGTTTGTGACAACAATGTTTTTTGATACACCACAGAAACAACATTTATAATATCGATAATATCAATATGAAAGAAATGCAAGATACTTACCATAGCGCGCCTTGAATAATTAGTTAATTAACCTTGGTTCAGTAATTTTGACCCTAAAAACCAAGTCCAAATTAAAGTAGGATAAGGGACGTAACTTTTAATACTATGAAGAGGCACCATAGGGTAATTTTTATTGCTTTTCTCTTGTGATAAATTTTAAAATTTATCTATCTTTGATTTTGCCATTTTCTTGTTATGAATTACAAAATTTAGCTGTCTTTGAATATTGCCCCGACACCACATAAAAATATAATAACGGTCATACATGTAGACATCGAAACTTGAGGTGACTGTAGAAATCAATTAATGTTCTTGCTGCATTGCAATTAATAAGAATATTTTCATGTGGGATTCCTGAGATACAATTTTAGATGTTTCAACACTATACTGTGAAAAGACGATAGACGCCAAACAAAGTCAGATAATATATAATAGTCAACCACAGGACACAATCAAGATATGTGCAGGAACAGTTTAAAGAAGATGAAAGTTAACTTGCAAATACACGCTTGCTCATAATGATGGAATATTTTTAATTTCGACCTTGTATCGCTAGACTTTTTCAAGCAAAATTCTTACAAGGAAAGGGCAGATAATGCTTAAAGGGTGATATTAGAGGTTAGTAAAATAATACAATTGGATGAATTTAAACTTTTTTTTCACTAAAATGTGGGTTTCAGGTCTCTTAAAACAAATCTTAAATCCGACACTTGTAGCTTGAAGTAAAATAAAGAGATTTGCGTAAAGTTTTTTAGCATTCTGTCTCATAGTTGTTGCATGCAAATCTCCAATGTTGAATTTTCACCGCGTATAAACGTTATACTTTGGTAGAATACCGAAAAAGCGCGTGAGAGCACTTTTTTTCGTAGGTAAGAGCAGTTTTTTTTCGGTTTTTTCCAGACACGGAGGTAAGTTATCACATTTTTTCATATTTAAGCTGTACAGTGGTTCAAAACAAATATACTACGGAACCCTGTGTTCTGACATTAGTCATATCTATCTAGAGCCATTAGTTAGCTCAAACACTCCAGACCTTCGTTCGTGGTCCATTTGCTGCAATATGCACCTAAGATGTCGATTTTCTTTCAAATAACACAAGGTATGGTTACCACAAGCATAC
>JARWCS010352236.1:0-18986 GCA_034783895.1 Geukensia demissa
TGCGGACTGTTGCTTTCGTGAGCTAGCACGTTAAAAATCCGGCTCAGCGTGTCGGTCTAGAACAAAGCAGGGTTCATCATCATCATCATTCATTAATATGCTTTCGTCCTGAATATGCATGAAATAATTGCCACTGGACGTTAAGCAACATTCAATCAATCAATCTATGATAAAGTCCGTTCAAGATAAAAGGTGTTCTATATTCTAGATATAAAAGAATCGTGGCATGATAAGTATTTTTACAAAGGACAAGGTACGATAAGGGCCTTATATGACCCATTATTCAATGCAAAAATGAACTTGCATTTGATTTCCTCATTTTTATTAATATTAGATTAATTAATGATTTTTCACAAAACTAATTCAAAAATGCCAATTAAAGTGTTTTTGGCCTCACTATGATGTCACATATAAAGGCAAAACACGGCAATTCTTTCAAAACTCTCCAAATTTAGTGTATTTTTCGTATGTTTTGGGCTAAAATAATTATCTCCGACAACATAGACCAACATGAAATTGATACTGAATGAAGATATTTACATAATACACCAGCTGGCAAATAATTGTGGCAGTCTACATTGTCAGAAATATTTAGATTTAAGGAAAAGCTCCAAAATTTGAACTTTTTCAGAAAAGACACATTGGGTCCTGTTTTTGAAGTCAGGATGACCTCAAAAAACAAACTATTTTTAAAACCTCTTGTAAAATGTGAAGTTTCATTAGTTTACATCAAGATAGGCCATATTACAAAACCATCTTACAACTTTCATTTCTGTGGGTCAAAAAGGGTACTTAACATACCTTGTCCTTTCTCTCATTTTGAACTTGAATCTTTGCTACTTTTTAACAAATACAATAAAACATCATCTCTAGAATAATTAATTTTGGCTTATTTTGGACTGACAGAAAATGTCTCCATCTCATCATAAATGTAAATAAATTTGCCTCTTGAACACGTCTTAAAAAGTCATACCACAACAAAACACATGTGTACAAAGCCAGGTTATCTTGCCCATGTCTTTCATTAATGTTTGTATTCAAAGTTATCTCTAAGACATGATTTTGCAAACATAAAAAATGTGGAAATAAGTTCCAGAAGTCAAATTTTGTATACACAATTACAAAAGGAATATTTGGTAATATCTTTAAAAAAAAGGAATTCTACTTCAAAATGAAAAAAATCAATGTTTTCTATGGGTTGTTGGCTAGTGACTTAGTGATTGGTACCTAAATTGTTATATGGATTTAGTGAAATTAGAACTACTTCAAAGTGGTAGCTTTTGTTTGCAATATTATATAAAGCTTCCTATCTGTACCGACCTAATTTTTGTGAATTGATAACATTGCTTTGTTATACAGTGTATCCTTGCCCCCCCTCCCTTTAATGGTGTTCCCTCTCTTACTGCAACACTTTTCCAAGGCCCATTTTCCAAGATTACTATAGTTTGTATTTTAATACTTCCTTGATCCATCATCACCCTTGTTTGGCCTGGTCCCAACACAGTCAATTATCCAGGAAGCACTGTTTATTAAAATTATCAATTTCCTGAAGATTTATATTAATGATTTTTTTCTTGCACCAAAAACAAATCCCAAAAGAATAAAAAATTTCAATCTGTGTAACCTAGACATTATGTTTGCATGGTGAAGAGCCTTTTACAGCTTCTGTTATTGTATGTACTCTTATTCATCAATGAAGGCCGTAATGGAACCTGTAGAAGTTTAAATTTGACTGTCATTTGGTGGATGGCTGTCTCCTGGACAATCAGGCCACATCTCCTATTTTTATACAACAACAACATCATAACCATAACATATTTCATAACAAGAGATAACTAAGAATTGGGTCTTCCTCGGAAGACATACGTCACCTGCAGCAACATTGCCTTAGGAGGCTATGACAGAGAGGTAACTCATTCATAATTTGATAAAAGAAGGAGATAGTGCAATTCAAGACTTGCTACTGAGCATTATGTGCAAGTTTAGTTGAGCTCTGTTGAGTGGTTAAGGAGGAGTAGTGGATAAGGAATGATTACCCACCACAGTTCATCATAATCTTATAATCACATATGTCTAAGTAAAAATGGCCACCAAAATTTAAAAATTGAGTTGTGAAAATAAAAAAAATATTTAGTGCAATACTAGACTTACTACTTAAGATTATGTACAAGTTTGGTTGAATTCTGTTCATTGGTTAGGCAATGTAGCGGATTAAGAAAAGTAACCCCTGACTTGTTCAGCATACTCACATAAGTTATAATGGCCGCCAAAATTTATATATTGATTTGGAAAGAAAATAAAATAGATATTGCAATACTAGACTTGCTTCTGAAGATTATGGATTAGTTTTGGTTGAATTCTGTTGAGTGGTTAGTGAGGAGTAGCAGACGTCACGTTGGAAGTGATCTCTATGTGTCTCCCTGCTAAACAGCAGACGACAAAATTAATACTTTCATATGGAAAGGGTTATAAATAAAATGTACAAAATTTCAAAATGACATAAATACATATTTACAATTTTAAGTTATATATAAATATTTGTGATATAAGAGTAAATATTTTGTAAGAAATAAACCTGTACATACATACAAACTCACAAATATCAATAAAATATTCTTAAACAAAACAAAAAAAAATCTAACAAAAAATCATGAACAAAACATACAAACAGACACACTTCTAATAATTCAGAATTTCACATTTTTCAAAAATTCATTGTGTATTAATAGGTTTTAAGAACAAAATTGATTTACAAAAAATTCTACAAAAGTAAAAATTGATCATAATGACAGGATAAAAAAGAGAAAAAAATCATTATTTAAGGTATAAATGTTAAAAAAAAATGATTGAAGATGTTTCTGAAATCTGCCTTAGAAAATAGTGAAATAGAATATTTATATTAAGTTTTTTTCATGAATCTTTCCCTCCTACAATTATCCCACATAGATAGTTATCGCCAAGCTTAATTTCTGTCTAAAGTTTTGTGCATGTACCTAACAAATATTTCCCAGAAAAATAGTACAAATGCATTTAACTCACTTTCTCACATTTTCCACTAAAACAAATACATATACATTTTGTAACAAACCATATATACAAAAATCCAAAATATGTGAATCCCTCATTTATGTAATTTTAGATATATGAAATATTTATTTTCATAATTAGTCAGATCATATTGTCTGGTGTGGTTTAATGTAAATTCAATGCATGTTATATATAATGTATACTAAAAATGGGTAAATACAAATTCAATGAATTTTACATAAATGTGTTCAATTGTGCAGGATGTTCAGCACTGTTTCACTGCATATACACACTGGGTATAAAAAAAGATTTTTATCTTTTTTTATAGATAAGCAAACGATTGCCATGATAGAAAATATTGCCGATTATTCCTGATTTTTGTATACCGGGATTACATACATAATATAAATATTTTGTATGATTTGTCTCCCTTTATATTAGGTATCCCAATAAAGTCAAAACAGCCAATTTCATAAATTTGTATTTCTTAAATCTTTGACTGGAGCATCAAGACACTTTATAAATTCCCATTAGGCCACTACAAATTAATTAAAAGTTCTTCGGATATGCTCCCTTCTAATTTTATGTGTTCAAAATTTAAAAAAAAACTTTACTTACTCCATTTTTTTCTCACTTTTTAGAAACTTTCTCTTTTATTCCTAGATATTTGTTCGCTCGCTCCTAAAAAATTCACAAATGAAGGGAAAAAATAAAACTGTTGTTTTCACATCAATTTTTGAGGTTGCGCTCCAATATTTTGCCATTTCAAGGAAAAAATTAAAACAAAAAATTTCGCTCGCTCACACCTATTTTTATCACAAAAAAAATCTGAAGAACTAGAAATAAATTTGGATTGGCCTTAGCATAATATTTATTTTTGCAAGGATATTAATGAAAAAATAACATATTAGTTTATTCTCTTATTAAACGTATATTGAGATACCTTCTAAAAGGAAGACCTGATTAATGGGAAGACAAGAGTTTGAAAGGGGAAGCTACTGATTTTTTGTTTTGTTGTAGTTCTCCTTAGTTGCTAAACTTAAATTGGAAATGTATATCTGAAAGATCCATACTTGCACTTTACATTAAATAATTTAAAGTTAACTATTAGTGTGATTTGTTATTAAGATACAGTGAAACCTGTCTAAACCGAACACTGAGAAAACCGAAAACCTGTCTAATCCAGACTGATTCTTAAGTCCCTTTATACAAGTTTTCATTTGTTTTTAACCTGCCTAAACCGAACACCTGGCTAAACCAAACATTTCTTCAAGTCCCAAAAGGTTCGCTGTAGATGGGTTTCACTGTATTATTTTGTATTTAAATACCTTGCTGTCATTTTTTATTATGTACATATTTTGTATGGAGAGGATTTTGTAAGTTGCTCTAACTTGTATCCAATCGTTTTCTTTAGACAATAAATATGTTTACACTAAAAACCGATTTTTCTTTCTATTTAACAAGAAGAAACATTCTCTCAATACCTTTTAATAACGAATATTGGCAGTGAATCAGGCGAAATAAAAAATTACCGCATATGTATCGGAAATTATTTTTCACATTCAAGAATACTCTTGTTTTCATGATTGTTTTGTCAAAAAGTGCCCTATTATTGAGATTCCAGGAGGGTACCCCTTATAGGTCACAAGGTCACTTTTAAGCAAATTCAACAGGTCACGTCATTCTCATTACAGCAGTTAAAATGATCAAACCAAAGTATAAAACAGTAAGCTAGCATCAAAAACTACAACTGCAAAACGGAGAGGTAATTTTTTTTATTATGAAAAGTCCGAAGTCGTTAATAAAATATTCTGAATGTTGCAGGTCGTTTGAAATCAAAGGGCAGGTCATAAGGTCGCCTCCCTACCACTGGGTCGCAGGTCCAATTTGACCCTCCTGTAGCCTCATGAAAAAGTTCCCTCTTCTTTGACTTGACTTGGCACATATTACATAGAAAGATATATTAAATATGGGACTTAAAAAGATGCTACAAAAACAGGGACTAAATCAACTTTTACATATGATTCAATTAAGCACCAAAAACATCTTAATTTAATGGCACCAAAATATATATAAGGACATTGCAATAAAATTCTCTGTTTGACGTCAGGACCTACAATAATTTTGCCAATTAAAATAAAAGAATCAAACAAAAAGATAAAAAACTAAACAATTTTCCCCAGAATAATTGATTATCAGTTCAGCTTCAGTTATTCCTAATTTTCACATACCAGGATTATAAATATAATATGTAAATTCTGTACAATTTGTCTGCCTAAGGTAAGGTATCTCAATAAAGAGCTAATGGCAAAATTCAGGTATATATTTTAAAATCTTTAATTGAATAACCAGGTTTTTTTTTTAAAAATGTCCGTTAGCATAATTTTTGTTTTTGTTAAGATATTGCATTGCATAGTGATAAAAAAATAACAAATTTGTCCATTTCTCCCATTAAATTTATAATGAGATACCTACCAAAGAAAAAGAGACAAATCTGTCACATCCTGATTGATGGCAAGAGAGAATATGCAAGCTTTATGACAACATGTGAATGAGTGACAGAAATTGATATGAGAATCAAACTCAAATATGGTACTTCAGGTTTACAGAGAAAACATTCAAAATGACTGAAGTTAAGGTATTCGGACAATAATTGTTCACGTGATTATTAAAAATACCAGAATTATTTAGGAGAATCTAACGCAATAACATGGGAAAAGATCAGGAAAAATTCAGAAAAAACTTTTAATTTTTACTACATCTCATGATAAATAAAACAGGTTTACAGATAGTTTTCACTCAGAAACTTTATATCTTTTATAATCAATGATAGAAATCACTATTTTCTCTAAATCGTGGAGGATTTTTTGTTCAATTTACCACTAGTTTTATTATGGTCCGGATATCTTAAAGTGAAAGTATCCTTTTACCCTATTCTCCATATAAAGCACCTTAATTTTGACTGAAATCCTTAAGTGCCAATTATATTTCCCAAGATTCAACATTGTCTATCTGAGTATTAAACAGATGTACAGTGAAACCTCTCTAAACCCGTCTCTCAGAAAACTGGCCAACCTCTGTAAACCAGTCACACTTACTAGTACCCCAATGGTATCTGGTATTGTAAATTAACCTCTGTAATCTGGCCACCCCTTTAAACCGGCCAAAATTTTCTGTCCCATTGCTGGCCAGTTTAGAGAAGTTTCAATGTATAATATTAGAGTAAAAACAGGTCGTCACTTGTGCGACAGCAAAAGTGATATCATCTGCTAGTCTTGTCATGTCATGTCCAAGTGTGCAAAGGCATGATGTCTGCCCAAAAGTTGTGCCTTATCTATATTAGAGGTTTTATGCTCTTTTCCTTTTAACATTTTATTGAGATTTATTTTTCAAGCAAATGATTTTATTTAATTCTGCTTGCACCCAATAATTCTCGGTTTCCAGAAAAGTGGTTAGTCAAACAAAGAATTTTGTTGGAAAAGGCATAACACAATTGGACAGTGAAACCTTGTCTAACCTGAACCATAGCTAATGGTTTCCAATACTTTTCTCATGCTTGATTAGAATTAATTGTCTCAGGTTGGTTCAGGTTAGAGAGATTTCATTCAATTTTTTTTAATAATATCTTTGAATTGTCTATTACAAAGTTAAAAATAGCCTTTTTTGGTTGCGGTAACTAAAAGGGGCAATGCCATTTAATAAATGTCGGGGAGGGCTGCTCCAGAAGTGATTTTATGCTGGGGGTCGGGAGGCTCCTCTATTAAAATGTGATGGGTGGCAGTTAATTGATAAAGATTTGCCAAATATTCATAGACAATTTCATGCATGGTGAGGTCAAATAAAAAATGCCTTCCAACACCACCACCCACCTCACCCTTTACATTTATTTCTGGGAACAGCCCTGAGTTATGAAGGGAAATTCCTAAACCCCCAATAATACTGGTATTCAAATTTTAATTGTTGCTGCAATGCATATAACCACTATCATCCACAATCCAACTCCTCAAACAATATTTCCTTTGTACCACTTTCCATTTTTCCATTATGAAACATCCCTGATGGTAATTTTGATGAAATTGAAGAAAAAAAAAAATTAAGTAAAACTCTGTAAAGTGTAAGATATTGTTTTGATTTAAAGTAATTTGTAATTCACATATAAATATATATCAGACATGAAAAATAACAATCTAATACATACATGTCTTTGTTTCCATGAACTTGTATGACCTTACCAATGGTAACATTCTAAGCAGAAGGAACAAGTTCAGAAAAATTCAACTCTATGCTATTAAATGCATCAATTATCATCAATGAACCTATCACTAAAAACTCCATTCAAAAAAACCTTACAAACATAGCATTTTATCATTCAGACTAGTAACTCCTAACAAAACTCTTATAAATAATAGAATAGAAAACTAGCAGCTAATTTTGCTTTTTGGAGTGGGTGGAAGGGGGAGGGGGTCCAAAATTAATTTTTTTGCCATAAAACAAGCAATACGAGAAAAAGGAGGATTTATTACTGATCTAAATTATCAAATTTTTTTAAAAGTAAGTCAACGTCTTTACCAGCTGACAGTGAAATCTCATGAAAAATTTACTATAAACATACTCTGGAATTAATTTATATACTGAACATGGGCTAAAAATGTACTAAGAAAACATATTCTTTATATCAAAATTTTGAACACATTGTTTTCTGTAAGTTCTGAAGAAAGAGATTTAAAAAGTAACCTTCTTTGTCTTCAATCAAATGGACTATTCCATTAAACAAATGTGGGGAGTGTTGAAGGGGAGTTCCTCCCCCACAACCAAAAAAATCTTGTTTTTCATATATTTTTGTATCTAAAACTGAAGTATGATTCACAACCCATTTCCACAAATTAATAAACCCTTCCTACCCTATGATTTAAATGGGATTGCCCTAACACACATTTTTAAAACATCACTCACATCAAACTACCATAGATATCCTATAAGAAGCACTATTAAGCATCACATGAAGTCATTGATCACAAAATTCAAAATACTCTACTCATAATATAGCACTATATCTGCAAAGGCCATCAAATATACATAATCTGTTTTGAGGCCTTTCCATTATTATAAACTGGTAATGGCAGTTTTTGTTTACTAACTGAAAAAGGCAGTTTTTTCTAAATGTACATGCTGTACTTGCCCCAAAGTTTATATATGAACAGCTTGCATATATAGCAAAGATATAATTTTCATTTACTATATTCAGTCTATTTTTGTTTCTAATTTTGAAAAATAAAAATAAGTATACAAAATGAAGATAAGTCTACGAAACAGAATATTTTGTTACAATGGCCTATGGTTTGTCACTCAAATATCAGGACACTTCAAAAATCCAGTCAGAGGTATAGGTCATAGGTCAACAACCAAAAGCATACAGTTGTGTTGTTGCAGATTTTGACTTAAGAAAATTCCCACTGACAATTACAATTAGGCATATATGTAGGTACCTTGCGTTCATACAACCCTATCTTTGGATGACAGAGATATATGTACAACAAAATTATCACATAAACAAATCAGCAATTCAAAGTCATATTTCATCACTAACAAAAACTACAATTATCTGATTATCAATGAAGACTTTTTCTCATCCTAATAAAAACATAGGCCAAAAAATATACAGACGTTTTATGATCACATAATTTCTACATCTAGAATGGATTATTTCAATTCTTGTTTGCTTAAGCTTTCCAAGTGCTGTCATACAATTAAATTATGATGTCTGTAAGAATCAAACATCTGAAATTGTCAAATTTCCCAAAAATCTTGGAATCTTTTTATGGAAATTGAAATTTGATCATAGTAAGCTCAAAGCAATTTAGACTGCCTTAACTGTTTTCTTATTTTAATAGTTATGATCATCAAACAAAAGTAGAACCAGCTTTTCTACATAAAACATGCATATTCTTATCCTTAAGGGAATGGATTTCGCTGGCCAGTAACTCCTGCTTGGTGTATCTGCTGGACAAGAAGATTATTGATTTGTGACATTGCTTGTTTGAAAAAAATCCATGCACTAGGAACAATTATCAAACATGTGTCAACTGAAAGATTTTCCCAGAAAATCTAAAATCGCAAAGCAAAAGACAATCGCTAATTTAGCATGCACGTTATTCCATTAATTTTCTATGGCCCAACGTGCACTTTAATTTAGTGATCGTTTTATGAAACGGCAGCCTGATAGTGCAGTAGCAAAACCAAACGGGAGTCATTAGTTGGCGTAATCCATTGGTCTTGTTGTCAATAAAGTGTTTTAGAAAAAATCACTCGTTAAAAATGTATTCTATTAAGTATTCAGGATAGGCCTGTGCACTATCAAATATAACAAATATTTTTGGTTCGTGGATGTGATCGACACAGGAATCGTAGCACTTTCCATACACATCTTCATCAGGAAACAGTGGTGGTGGTTTTCTCAGAGTTGCATTTCCTCCTGTGTACCTGCCAACTAACACACGACTGAGAATCATTTTGTGAGTTGTTTTTCTCTCCTCCTGTGTTGCCAATGGGGAAAATATGACTTGAGGCTGACCGTACAGTTGGTGTGGTCCCCCTTGAATTATATAGTTGGGTTGCTGAGATTGTGGTGCATTTAGAACCGTAGGCTGAGATCCAATTTGGATAACACTGTTTGCCTGCTGGGAACCAGATGGTCTAATTGGCAGTGAAGAAGCTGAAGATGGTGGAGCTATGATTACACTGAATGCTGCTGGAGGCCTATTTGGTGGTGGAATATTTCCACCCATGCCACTAAACATCTGACCAGGCATTTGACTAAATGATAATTGAGATTGCTGAAGAAATTGCATATGGGCCATCCTTCTGGCTGCAAGCCTACTTGGGGAACCTGTATGAGCCGGGGGTGGTCCTGCAAGGATATTATTCAACCTTGCCCTTGGCTGCTGTGAGCGTCTTTGTCCTTTGTCTGTGTACTGATGAGAGTAACTAGCGTTGACTGCAAAATATGACCCTGAAAAAGATTAGTATCTCATTATAATATTAGTATGGAAAATTTCCTTAATGGTCTCCTCTTTAGCAGTCATTTGAGTTCAGAGGTCATATTCTTGATTTTATATGTCCTAGTGGTAACAAAAAGGATATCATTAAAGGAGTCCACTGTCTAAGATGGTTACCTTTTTTCACACCAAAAGTAACATTTTAATACAATTTTGAGAGTACATTGTAAGCTTCCACGAGTGTCCACACTCAGGTTGTCATTGAAGTCACTTGGTCTTTCCATAGAGGTTGGTCTCCGAAAACAAGTTTTACTACTAGTTCGAACAATGATATTTCTTGACCTTTTATTTGCTTACAACAATAATGTGCACAAACCCCACTCCCAACCCTCACCCCCATAACTGTAGTCTCTAATTTACTACCACATGTTTCTAACTTCCCCTTTACCAAATATTTTTCAATTTCAATATTCATACTACCCTGTAAAATTTTTGTCAATCAATAAAATTAAACATCCAAAACCTTTATTTCACAAATAAAATGACAATACTGGGTATAGCTAAATTGCAATATGCATTTTGTAATGAATTACATTGGTTTATGCATGGTCATATACTTCATGTGTTCCCCAAGGCACTCCCACACCCTTTCCTGTTAAAAGACTAACTACAATGAAACCTATCTACACCAAACCCCTTTCGGACTTGAAGAAATGTTTGGTTTAGACAGGTGTTCGGTTTAGGCAGGTTAAAAACAAATGAACACTTGTATAAAGGGACTTAAGAATCAGTCTGGTAAAGACAGGTTTTCCGTTTTCTGTGTTCGGTTTAGACAGGTTTCACTGTTCCACCCTGACAAAAACAGAATTCTGGAATAAAAGGTCTGATCAGACCTAAATATAATCTTGATGTGTATCTTATGGTTTTGAAACTTTACACAAGTTGTAAAAAAGTTATTGTCTTGGAAATTGTACTTTCCCATATTCTGGTTAATAAAAATATGAAAATCTGGTCGCACTGATATTTCAACTTGTACTTATGGGTTTACATTTTTGTGGCAAGTTTGAAGAACAATCCCTCAAACAATTCTCCAACTACTGAATGGATTAATGAATTGCTTAAAACCATTTTCCATTTTCAGCTTTGTTTGCATACCCAATGCAATGAAAATTGCTTAGAAGGTACAATACATCATTACATGAACCAACCTTTACACCATACATCAATCCATTTCCCCATACACAAGCCAAGAAAACTTTGACAGAAAAATAGTTTTGTTTACATTCAGAAAAAAATCTTGAAAGCTACCAAAACTGTATTTTGAAACTTGGATTATAAAAACTCTTTGAGCACAATGGCCAGTACTTGAACAATACAGCCTGAGCTCCTAGAGGTGACACCAAGCTAAGCTCAAAAGAGCCTTTTGATAGAAATAATTGAATAATTCTTCTGCAAGGTGGCTCACATCTTTTCATCTATAAATAAATTTACACAATATGTGAAAATTTATAATTTCAATTCAAGAAAGAAAATACCTTGACCATAAACTGTTCCATTCTTTCCACAAACTCTCCAATCAAATCCTTTCTTACAAATAGAATCTACAACTGATGTTTGAGTTCCATGGAACAGACATCTCTCTTCCACATCAATACCTTCATTTTCTTGTATCATCTCAGATCTTTTACTGCAATTAAATATGTCTTAATGAATATACATACAAACATGTACATAATGTAAGCAAATTTCATATTTTTAAGATGGTTGGCATACCTGTTAACCTTTTGAATGATCAAAGAGGGAGATCTCCCTCTTTTCAGCTTTTCTAAGTGGGAGATTTTGTGTGACCACCTTTTTTTGCAGAAAGAAAAAGTAAATTTTGTTAGAAATCCAATTACACAGATTAGACAACCATATGAAATCTATGATATCTTGTTATTCTACTAATGATATCTAATCAAAATTGGAGAAATTAGTACAACAAAAGGTTTAATTAATTATTTATTGAATGCTTCTCATTGAATATTTTATTACATAAACATTGCATTTACATCAATTTAATAAGCCATTTAGAACATGATTTCTGCAATATTTCTGCAAAGAGGGAGATTGGTGTCTCCCACATGGGAGACTTTCTCAAAGTGGGAGATTGACCCAAAAAGAGGGAGTCTCCCTCCTAAAGTGGGAGGGTTAACAGGTATGGGTTGGGATTTTAAAAAGTGATTTCCACCAGTTCACCTCGAAGCTTCCCAGTATATAAAGTGGGCACATTTTGGTATCATAATTATGCTGTCTTGTTAAGGTTAGCAGATATCTTGTTCTAATGTGCAGTTTTTTAAATGTTTCTTTTTCCTGTTATGACATACATGTATGGTCTAGATAAGGAAGATGGGAGTCAGGTAGCGGGAAAATTTTAAAAGCAACTGCAGAATATCTAGCCTATATGCAGACAAGAATTTCAGAGCAAAGGAAAGACTGGATGTTGATAAAAATGAAAGCCTTGTTGTTTCAGAGGAGAAGACTTTTTAAAAAGCCAATCAGAATAATTGCCTGTGGTAGTCCTATCACATAGGCCTTGGCATGCCTCTGTCACTTGCATTGAATCCCTTTATTGGATATTTGCTTGTTTTTTTTATATGTTGGAACAGCGGTCCTATCTCGAACCCCCATTTTGGCATAGCAAAATCAATTTTAAAAACTGCATTTAAAATCTAGAGACTAGTGATAATTTGAATTAAATTGGAATAAAACAGTTTTTTTTAAAGTAAATTCTATAATATCTAATTAGAGTTGCCACTGATTTATTCCTAATATTTCTCTTCCAGTCCATTTCTGTAATCTTGAACTTCATACACAATTTAACACTTTTAAATGGAATAAAAAAAAGATTTTCCACTTCCACTTTCTAATGAATGGAATACATTGTTCTATTTTACTAGAGATTATTTGACTAAAAGAAAAGTTTTATTTCCCTTTTACAAATCTTTAAAATTCCTGAACTCTCCCACCTCAATTTTGGTCAGAATTTGCTAAAGCTAAATGGACAAAAGGGATATGACTTTGAATTAAATATACAATTCTAATAAAATATTATAGTAGTAAAAGGTATTTTGAAGGAATTTATTGATGTGTAAACTCAGACGACTCACTCACAATCTGAATAAAGTCCTGGACTTTATGTAAAGTTTGTGAGTGAAAGGCTGACTTTACACATCAAATAGTATTTATTACTTATGATTCCTGTTAATTAGTCAAATAATTGAAAATGATGCTACAATTGAACTCGAAGTGAGGAACTATTTTGTTGGTGTAATAATTTAGTTTCATGACGTCATCAGCCATGTTTTTGATTTTTGGTTAGAAACCAGAA
The DNA here is from genome assembly GCA_034783895.1 of Geukensia demissa. Lineage (NCBI taxonomy): Eukaryota > Metazoa > Mollusca > Bivalvia > Mytilida > Mytilidae > Geukensia > Geukensia demissa. Next base: position 13,393 of record JARWCS010352236.1, read on the forward strand.
AACTTTGTAGGGACCTTTCATAGATACTTCCTGTGAAGTTTGGTTCCATTTTATCTGGTTTTTTTCAGAGGAGATGATGAAAATGTAAAAGTAAAGGGATGGACAGACGACAGACACCAAGTGATGGGAAACTCATATGGCCTTTGCTAGGTGAGCCTAAGAAGAATAAAAAAAAAACAAAAACATCAATCATTTCTGATTATGTTGTTATTTCATGCTTGGTTCAATGTAATGTTTATTTTTGATGACTCATAATATCTTGTTGTTTACATTACAAAATAACTAGACAAAAAGGGAGACAACTTACACACTGTAATACTGCCAAAGGATCGGGTTCTGTATTCGGGAAACTTTCTTGATGTCAAAGTCCGGGAACTTCAACGTTTCATGAAACTTTAATGCTACTTCTATATACTCAGTAGTTTCTGCTTCCAATTCAAACACCTCATAACTCTGAGAAAAAATCAAACAATGCTTAACATTAAAGTATATATCACATATCTCAAGTAGATCAGGTGATCATGGATATCCAATCTAATCAAAGTTAAATTTTCCAGGCTGTTTTAGGGTGAATTAAGCCACCATTAAAGGTCATCTCAGACTGACATTTAACAAGAGATATTTTGATTGGCTGATTACAAAGGTCAGTCTACCTGGCCTAACAGAGTACCATTACAGGTCATCTCATAATAAATTCTTTAATTGTTTGGCTAGAAGCTCAATTTGGGATTCATGTACAGGTAACCAGTAATGGATCTACATGTATGTCCAAATATTTCAATAAAATAGCCTGAAAGATTTAATTTTAAAAAAACAATAAGATTGTCATTTTCATCAGATTGATTGTAGTAAACAATGATCACCACTAATTATCAATACAACTTTTTCAAACATTCATAATGCACAGCTAATAAGAAATATCTAAATGTATAAAAAAGCTTCCCACACAAAAGTTCTTAACCTTCTGACAGCCGTGGCATTGAGCTACCTTTAATGTCTTTGCATCTCTTGTTTCTTAGATTGTCTAGTTGCATTCACATTTTTTCCCATTGACTTCAAATTTTCTTTATATCTTATTTCTTTCTTTTAAGTCGTCGGTTAAATTTTTCACAAAATCAAATTATTTCTTCATGGCTTTTGAAAGACAGAGCATATCTATACACAAACAATGAAATATCAAGAGAGACCCTTTTCCTGCAAAGTATTCAGTTTGTTATATCTCCAAAACAAGTACCATAACATTAAAAAAAAATGAAAACTTCATTGTGTCTCAGCAGCAAAGCCATGTCATATTTCACTCATAACATCTCACATTTTGAATCAGATTTTATTGAGTTCAATAATTAATACATTGTACATTTTTTGGTCCTTTTTAACCTTATTAATGTGGCTCTTTCTGAAACAGAGATGATTGCCTGAATTCTGCTTAACATCCTGCAGCAAATATTCCAAACATTTTCAGAACGAGAGCATATTAATGACACATGATGGATGAAACCTGCTTTGTACTAGACCAACATGCTGAGCCACATTTTTATCGAGCTAGCACTCAAGTGAAGCATTTATGGTCCTCTGCAAAAATGAGATCAGCCTAAAGGCATAACTGCCTTTGTACATGAATTAAATCCCAACAACTTTAGTGACTTTTAAGTGATGTCCTAAAGCCCCAGTCTTTGCCGCTAATTGGCAGACCACAAATGTTAACTCCTACAGGACCACCTAGCTTACGGATATCTGCAGAAAGCTTTGCGGCTCTAAATAAAAATCCTGTCAGTGCATTTATGGAGTATGCCCAATCACGAAAAAATGTTGGAAGAATTGAAGTTATATGTCGAAGAGGACCCTCTCACAGACCTACACATTACACATATCTTCTATCAATTATCTAATACTTAGTTGATATCAACCAACCGACTATCGATTGTAACTGGTTGCTACCTTTTACTGTTTTCGTCATTATTTTTCATTAATATAACACATTAATTAATATAAAAGGGTATTGTCTAAAAATCGGCAATGATACGGATTACTAAAATACAATAGATAATCCATTATCAACATCTGAGAACAAAACCTAATGATAACATTTACATATCATCAGAAATCTACTAAAAAACTTACTTTCTTTTTATCCATTGGAGACCAGTTTTCCGGCAGATCTTTATTTTTCTCTGTATTAACTGTTTCCTTTATTGCTGTTGAGACTTGGACGTCTTGCGTAGTTATATTTTGGGCATTGTCGTCAGATGACGTGGCATTTTTAAGAATCATACCAGAGATGTATTCTATGTAGTCATCATCCAGTTTTGTCTCCAAGATATCCACCACCATTTTGGGTAAAGATTGGTTTAGTTCACCTGAAAAAATGTATATGCATTTCTCAAAGATGTGCTTGACTGGCAGGCAAAATCCACAAGATAAACAAGATAAAGAAAATTGTTTCAGATTTTATGTGAGGCTTAGAAGCTGAGGTTTTGTAAAGATTACCAAGGCCTTTAAAATCTAATTTTTTATTATTAAATTCACTTACTTATTGAGTAATAGTATAATTCACAAAATTTGACATTACATGTACAAGGGCATTCATGATATTGCACAAAAAATTATGGTAAAAATGAGTTATTTCAAATACTTGAAAACAGGAATTGTAATTTCCTGAAAACTTGTTTTTTAGATATCAGATAATGTCATAAAAAGTAATATTCATGATCAAAATTACATTGTGCATACATGTATTACACTCATAATCAAAATTACAGAATACATCTCATCATAGCAAAGGATTTCACTCTGGATTCCTCTCTGGCCAGAGCCTTTTACTCTGGGTTCCCATCAGGGAAAAGAATTTTCCATGATGAGTAATATTTTTGGCTAGTGAAGACTTTTTCTCTAGTACCAAAAGGAGGTCTGAGTTTAAAAATGTCTTAAAGATAAAGATAAATTTTTAACAGAATAATTATAACCAGCTTCAAATTTGGGAGCCGTCATGATGCATTTGTCACAGTAAATTATCAACATGTCTCCTTCTGCTATGTTCTGTACATTGTGATAAACTACCAGTACTAAGAGTAAAATAACTGTCACATCCAGGCTTTAAACAATGATAAATTATAGTACACATGTGAAAGGTGAAATAGAGAAATCTCAGTAGTCAACCGATTGCATACGAATACTCATATACAGTGCACTAGAGTTACCTGCCCCTATAATATACAGTGATCTAGAGTTACCTGCCCCTATAACATAGAGTAACCTAGATTTTCCTGTCCCCTTAATATATGTATGCTCCTTAACTTTAATTGCAGCGTGTGTTGTCCATTATTGATTTTCTATAATTAAATGGGTCAGTGGTCAAATACACGATAGCATGTTTTGTATGGTACCATTTATCTATCGTCAATAGGCGCTCACCAAGTAGCACAGCCAATGATATCGAGACGACTTAATATTTAAGAGTATCAAATTTATACTTGTTAAAATGTTAAGGATCAAATATATATTGTTGAAAACCATTTCAAATAATCATGTTTTTCCAAGAAAACATTTTTCGTATATTTTCTCATCATTAAATACTTTTTCAAAAGGGCTAAAAGACAGTTTTATTGTGTTAGTTTGTACTGGGAGGCATGTTAGTTAATAAGTCGAGGCATGTTAGTTAGTAAGTCTAATATAATGATGGTTTTGATAGGTAAGGTATCAACAAATTTTATCAGCGGTCAAACCAGGTCATCAAACATCATGTTAACATTACGCACACAATCGGTATAATTGTGTAGAATTTCTTAATCCAACAAATACACATCAATTATCCTGCAAAACAACACATGATAATGTTATACTCAAAACAAATCCTGAAATGATGATTAATTTGGTCTCCTCGATTGTCAATGATTGTTTTGAGGTTCGACTAACGCCTCACCTTAAAACAAACGAGTCGACCAAATAAATCATTATATCAGGACTTAGTTTTGCGTATAACTTATAATGTACACTTGTAATTACTTACTAAGAGGAAAATAACTGTCACATCCAGGCTTTAAGCAGTGTAATGTTTCCTATAACATAAAACATTTACATTGTAAGTGAATTACATGTATGGCCATGATGGCATAAATAAAGCATCGTATATAAATACTGAGTAACTTTCATTAAATCCTTAAGGATAAATATACATTTATAGCATGTATAGTGGAAACAAAATACTGTTTGGTGAACTTCAATTCCTCTACCAGCACAATCAGTTTTTCTATTGAGTGGAACAGGTACAAAATGTATAGTAATACCTTCTAGTGTTGGGAATCCGTACAAACAACGTAATTGATTAATCAGAACAATCCGAAACCATGTCCCGATTTGATTATCGATTATAATCGGTTTTGATTCCCCAAATAATTAGGCATATATAAAAATACATTTTTTTAAATTTATTATTTGTTTTACTGAAGTACCTGAACTGATAGCTACATGAATGTATGTTTTACATAGAAAATTATAATTCTGAATAAGTACATCAGTTTTTCAGTATTCCTTTTTTATTAGACTATTGTGTTTTTTAAAACAATTGCATTTTATTTATCATGTTTATATATTGTACCCCTGAAATATTGCTTTTGGTGTAATGTGAAGGCATTCCTATGCAGTAGAAGATATATTTACTTATAATTTCAACCAATCAGTAAACACATTATACATTTGTTTACTTTTTTTTTGATTATTAGAAATAATAATTGATTAATCAAAAAACTTTAAAAATCGTTTGATTTTCGATTATAATCGATAATCCGAACATCACTAATACCTTCCAGTGATTTTCCTACCACTTTTTCAACAGGGCCCTGGGTCCGCTTGAATTTGGATCAAGCTTTGCATACACATTAGAATTGGGATTCAAAATACTTTTTCCAGAATCTTAAACTCAAGGTTTTGGTAATTTTACCATCAGATTTACTCTGAATTATTCATTTTCCATATCTATGAAATATGTATTTCTATCTTGTGACTAAAAACAGAGCTTCTTCAGTATAACATAACAAGAGGCTCCACAGAGCCTGTAATCGTTCACCTGGCAAATTTTTTTTTGAACAATCATTTTTCCAAAGTAACAATTCAATACACTTTGCATTTTCTGACAAGAAAATGTTTAAAATCTGGACCAATCAGAATACACATTTGGCCCTGCTGGCCATGTTGAATTCCAGATCAGTACCAAATTCATAATTCAGATAAAGTGCTACCTGTCTTACATGTACATTTCTGCTAATTTAACTCGAAATCTGTTCAGTAGTTTCAGAAAAAAAGATAGAATGTGAAATTGCCATCTAAGGGTCCAATGTTAAACTAAGTTTTGTTATGAGGGCCATTTTTAATTAACAAGCAGCAAACGATTCACAAGTTACAGTTTCATAAATTTGGTAAAGGACCACCTGCCTAACATTTCTGCCAAATAAGGTTGAAATCTGTACAGCCGTTTCCGAAAAGAAGGGTTCGTCATGGCAGCCATTTTGAATTTCAGATCGGCAAATGATTCACAAGTTAAGTACAGGACCATCTAACAATCATTTCTGCAAAGTAACAATCCAATCCACTTTGTAGTT